>JAYMSV010001345.1:0-13086 GCA_036897745.1 Erodium moschatum | reverse complement strand
GAGCGAGCCTCTGGGTGCTAGGAGCTTTTATTGGTTATGTTATTGGGTTCATAGCTCGTTCCAGGAAAGAAGCTGTCTCCGCCAGAAACTGGACTCCTGTGAAAACTGAGGATATCTAAAGTCTAAACTTAAGGAAATCTGAAAGACTGAAATGCTTCTCTTCAGCCTTGAGCAAGCTTGGTGGCTGGGATGGAATGGCAAACACGAAATTTCAGGTACTATGATGTCCGAAATCATTTGTAAATTGGTAGATTTTCATGAATAATGATATCTTTTGACCATGGAAACTGAGATCATCTTCCTGTAATGACACCTATGGTTATATATACAACTAGTGTTTTTTGCCTTGTCTGTGTGTTCGGTAACATGAAACCATTGTAGCAAGAGACAGATATATCCAATTCTGCAGATAATAATCTTGTTTCATTGCAGCATATGAAACAATGACAATATTCAGTACAAAATTGAAGAGAAAACAAAAAAATACAAGAAAAATAGTATAACAGCCGATCAATATAGGTTTGATTCTCGTATCCAAGCCATCATTATGTACGTTTCAGCTTGTGAGCAAGAGCTTTGTTATGTTATCACTTTGCAATCAGCTTGCGTGCACGTTGATTGGCACCTTTCACTCGAGAGTTGAGCTCATCGACATCTTCTCCTAGAGTATCGAGAGCCTTGTTTTGCCTGGATTTTCAGATTCTTAATCAGAACAAATACATGCTGTGAAAATGGAAACTGGCAAACAATCTGATATTAAAAGGCTCAACTTCAAGAAAGAAACTAGGGTTATCTACGTCTTTTGTACATAATTATTCTCAATTTTCAACTTTTACATCCAGCTACCTTAACTTTCAAAGAAATTATTCATAGCTCTTTTTCGTGAGAAAATGACGAAAAGCCCGTGTCCCTAATCTCAAACCAGACTTAATAACTACCAAAAACATATTTTGATTAGATGTAAAAAAAATCGGTTCAGTAGATGTAAGAAGACTCCTTAAAAGATAAAACTCTTGAAAAGTGAAAAAAAAATGCAAACTTTTAAGATTATGGTCAAGGGCATTTTCATCATTTTTGGCAAAAAAGTAGACGTGTATAATTTTTTGAAAGTTTAGGTAGATGGATGTAAAAATTTAAAGTTGGGGTTAGTTACGTGCAAAAGACGTATAATGCGCAATAGCTTTCTGCAATCAACCCAAGAAAATATTTTCCATGGAAATCTTGAAACTCATTGCTCATAAAAATGGATTGAAAAACTGACTTATCGAGTTCCCCGCCCATGTCAACAGCCATGCCCTTGAGATCACCCAAGATGTCACTGAGATCTGAAAGACCGTCATCTTGCTTTTGCTTCTCAGCCTGGCATGGAAGAAAACAGTGCAAATCATCCAACATAATCTTCTTACATATTCATACTCCAAATCAAAAACAAAGAACACAAACCTCGATTTGGGCATAATTAGCATTTACCGGCTCATTAGCCGGTGTTGCAGGAGCTGAATGTGCATGCTTCCCTTTGTCTTTCTCAAACAACTTTTTCTTCTGCTCTTTGCTAGCCTTCTTGGACGCTTTATCTAATGAAGTCAAGATAATAAACTCAAAACAAAGATTCATTATTCGATATAGTATTAGTAATAAGAACTCATTTTCAAAGAGAATGAACCTTTATGATCCTGAGGTCCTTTGATTTTCTTCGTCTTCTTCGGCTTCCAAGGCGCAGAGAACATGCCACCAAGATTTCCCAGAAGCTTCTCACCCTGATAGCAACAAAAACACAAGTCCGAAAACATATACATTTCTCGGTTTCGGATTGCTGAGATCATCTTTACAGAACGAGTTCTTGAAGGGTCGATAAAAATATAGTAGAAACAATGTGGAAGCGAAGGAAGGATAAGTTAAATTCTAAGCAATTACCTTCAGTTGGTTGAAGAACATCTAAGCAATTACTTTATACCGACTTTTCCATTGTCCACGAACTGAAAACTACCCTTTGAAAAAGATATGAACTTTAAACTACCTTTTGTTTGCAACATTGTCCACAGTTGGATTTCTGTTAGTTTTTAAGCAAAATGACTATTCATCCCTAGACCTCTTGAAAAATAACAATTTTGTGATAGGTAATTAAAATGATGATGAATGATTAAAATAAATATTTATTTTTCATTTCAAGGGCAATTTTGTCGTTTTGAAAAAATAAAAATATCCAGCCATTTTAACAGAATTTTCTTACATTCCCGTCTAATTTAACTAAATTTTACATAAGTATACAGCGTTTCTCACAGATGGTAGTTTAAAGTTCATATTTTTCATAGGGTAGTATTATATTCGTGGGTGATTCATTCTTAAGGACAAAAACATCTAAACTCTCAACCAGTTCTTAATCTTAGCAATTACTTTTCCTGCTATGGAGACAAAAATAAACTAAAGGGATAATCACAAAAAAGTACCCTGACGTATTGACTTTTTGGAATTTGTAGGGCCCTCTTCTTTGAAAATTGCAAAAAAGCGCCATGAACTTGTCTTTTTGTTGCACTTTGTATTTTTTTTAAATCAAAATGACGATTTTACCCTTGGAAATATAAATATAAAAAATCCAAACTTTCATCATATCCCTTGAATTTCTTACTCTTTGTACAGTACAAAGAGGAAGAAAATTAAGGGATACGAAACTTTGGATTTTTTGTTTTTAAAATCTGAATTGTAAGGGTAAAATCATCATTTTTATACAGATTGCAACGAAAAGACAAGTTAAGGGTACTTGTTTTGCAATCTGAAGAGGGCTATAAGTTCCAAAAAACGAATACCTCATGGTACGTTTTTCCAATTATCCCTAAATTATATCGAGTTCTTAACATTACCTTGCTCAAATCCTTATCGATCTCAACCGTCGTTTCCTGAGTCCTGTGGATCTGCTCACCCTGCTCATGCAGCATATCAAGAGTCTTTGAAGCATCCCCTCTAATATCCTCGGCAATCTTCTTGCAGTTGTTGACAGTATCTGTAGTCTCCTCGGCCTTGTAAACAGCATAATTCTCCAGATCTTGCACACTCTGGTTCTCAAGCCCGCCCGAGTCGCTGAAGTCGTTCTTGAACTTTTCTTTGTCTTTCTTGGTCGGTCTTTTCGGGGGAGGTCTTCCCCAATCATCATCATCATCGAGGCCTTTGGCTTTTGGTTTAGCAGCAGCAGCAGGTGCAGTTGCAGGAGGCTCAGAAGAAGTTCTCCTTGCCGGGTTCGGTGGTTGCTTCTCTTCAGCAGGAGGGTTTTGATGAGCAGCTTCTGGCTCTTCCTTCTTCCTCATGAACCCGAACATTTTGGAAACTAGAAGGTTTGTGCTTGAAAAGTAATCGAGTCTTTAGCTAAGAGTGCCTAAACCGATCAAACCCTGTGAAAAAAGAGGAAGCTAAATGTACTTAAAAACTTGAATATTTACATATTCATTTTGTTTCGTTTCATCAACATCTATATCCTTGAAGAAATGTGAATGATCTTCAAACAACACAATCTAACCTTAAGCATTCATAATGATAAACAATGGTGATGATGGAGACACAACAAGAGCCAAGGTAACCTCAACGAAGCCTGTAAACCAGGCACTCGAAGAACAATATTTTGTTCATATTTGCAGATTAACGATACAAAAACCCAAGTACTCAACATTTTTACACTCAAAAGTTCAGCAATCAAGAGTCATAACCCTAAGGAAGCCCAGACAAAGTGATACACCCAAATAGCAAAATCTGATGTAAGACCCAACAATGGCCTCACTATAAAATTCCAGAATTGAGCATTAAAAAAAAAAAAAACTATTAAGACCCAAACAAGTCACAACAAAGTGGGGTTCAAAAAGATACATTTGGTACAAATCACAACAATGTGGGGTTCAAAGAGATACATTGGGTACTTAATTGAACATTTGTGATGAGACCCAATACTATTTCACTCCAAATCTCCCCAACCCAACTCAGATTGTTGATTATAATCATACCCAGGTACAAAAAAACATCAAAAATGGAGAAATAAGCAAGTGGGTACCTCAAAAACTTGAACTTTGGTACGAGAAATCGAAGTTTCAAGCACAAACCCACAGGATTGGAGAGAGAGATGGGGTCTGTGAATGGAACTTTGTTGAAAAATGATGAGATGGGCTTTAGAAAAGGAGAATTTTCTTCTATTTTCTTTGCTAAATCGATCCAAACAATGGTGGGCGCTCCGAGAAACTAGATCGACCCCTCTTTCTCTTCCTCTTTCAATCGGAATCTCTCCCATTTCTGTCTATCGGAAATTTTCAGACCGTTGGAAATTTGGAGTCTATATATGATGAAATCATTGAAATGAACACGTGTAAGGTACGTGACGATCTCATTGGGCCGAGTTGGGCTTCGTTTGGGCCGAACAAGACCAATACCTTGGTACCCATGCTGAAGAAATGGCAGGAACGAGGAAAGATGGCTATGATTAAGAGCATCTCTAACGATGGCGTTTCTTTACTGACGGAGATGAAACGGCGACGATTCGCTGGCATTTGGGTACTGCAGAGACTGTTGGCGGTGAGGTTACCATTGGCACGATGCGCTGACGCAAAGAGCCGTTGGCAGTCAGTGGTCAGCGCTGATTGCCTCAGTTTTACCGTCGACCGTTGCCACCCACTCCGGGGCTGCCACGTGGCTGTGTAGGCAGAGCCATTTTCCCCATTTATCCCCTATAAAACAGCAAACACCCATTTCATTTACATATACCTATACAATTCCTCTCAAAATATTGGCCGGATGTTTTCAACTATTACGTCCAATCGGTCTCTGATGTTGTCCCATGACGAACCGAGAGGCAATGCAAGGACCACTGCAAAAGGACGTCCATCAAGGCAAGGAAATTCAATTTAATCTACCGTGAGAAGCTTATGCTCGGTTGTCGGGGCAAACCGGTAACCATATATATGAGGATTACAAAGTGTAAAAAACGTATAATGTAAAGGAACTACTGTCATTTCCAAAAAAAAATAGAATTCGTATGGCTGGTTTCTGTAAAGAAAACGGTTTTACAAACAGAACATATTTGGAGGAATTTTTATTACAAATCAGTTCACCGGTGGTATTTATTCCTTGTAAGTATGTGAAATTTTGAATTTATTTCGTAATAAGAAAACCCTTAAAAATTATGGATTGTTTGATCCACTGGTTCTTAATTTGTATTAGATTGAGTTTTCCCTACATATATATTTTGCCCCATCTTCACTAATTACCTCACTCTTTTTTATCACTTAAAAATCATTTCAATGTTTATTAATTATCTTAGAATCTTCATCTAGTTACTTAAACTTTTAGATAAATCAAGTTCAACAATAAAAGTATCACAATTAATCAATGGAGAGCACACCTAATCTATTGCCATACAACCTTGGCTAGGGCACAAAACTGATTGGGGGGACAATATCTTCAATTTTGACATATGATGTATCCATTGAAGATTTTAGAACAAAAATCATGGGTTGTTGTAAAACCCACTCAACTCAATACATGTGAATATTTACAAATCCTTTTCAAAGAATAATATAATAAAATGTTAGTGGAAGAACCATGTCAAGTGAAGGAGACATGCAAAGATGAAAGCATAGAAGCACCAAAATAGGCCCAACCTTTGTAGCTATCAATAATATATGTATATGCATAATATTTTAGAAAGAGCTTAGGTTATGATGGAATCAATGGAGGGGTAAGCTTTTTAGTGGAATATATTAAGGCAAAATTTTAAGTTTGAGTGTCATTTTCTATCAACTTTTACAATGGTCCTCTTAGGTTCTAGGAAATCAATGTAAGCTAATCCCCAAACACAATTCAATCATGTACATTATTGTAGGATAGGGACCATCCAACCATCAAAACATAGAGTTACCCATATAACCAATACTCTTTGATCCAATTTTGCTTTAAGCCACCACCTAAAAAAAACATTTTCACCCCAATAAGTAGGAGTGTTGATTAACACCTAATTATAAAAGAATATCATTAAATAAGATTATAAATTTATAATAATTCATTTTATTATTTCATAGAATATCATAACAAAAAATTTACTCTTATAGTGTAGAATAAAAATAAATAATAAATATCTAAATTTTTATATACCTCAATTTTCTTCCACTGTCTAAGGTAGTAAATTTTTTAAGGGATATTAACATTTAGATTATAGATTATATGCTTTCTAATTAGTTTTTGTTTTAATTTAAGAATTTAGGGGTGAAGCCGTCATTTTTGTATAAATTTAACGAAAAATAAGTTTGGGATACCTTTTGTAATGAGTAAAGAAAGGAACTACGAATCATGAGAAGTGAATACCTCAAAATAATTTTATTTTTCAAATTATTCTTTGATGAAATATGACTTGGTTGAGGTGTTGGTAGAATCAGATTGTCCGTGACAATCGAGTTTATCCACAATAGACAAATAATAATTACTCATAATTATGATAGATTGATTCTTTAGTCGATAATTGTCTCGTTTTCACTGCATTATCTCATCTGATTTGTTCGATCAGATGGTTAAGTGTTTGAATTATGATCAAAATTAAATAAAATATAAAATTTATGGTAAAAAGTACTGTCAGTCAAGAGTATATAATAATTTATAAAAAGTTTTTCGGCTTGAAACAAAGAAACTATTTTTTATTTGACATGTTTTATAAAAACAGTCTCTTCTGGTGATGCCACACCTAACCATCAATGTCATGACCCACCATAACAAAGTAGTTTCACCACTTGGAGACTTTTTTTTTGTGTAAAATTCGAAATATTCCCTTGTTAAAAAGGAAATTAAATGAAAAATATTCCTTACCACATAAATATTTACAAAATCCCGAGGGAGGAAAGGGCTTGATGTTGGTCAAAATTACCAAATAAACCCACTAGTTTAGGCGCATGCGAGTGTAGTACACAACTCACAAGACGACTATTCCAAAAAGTTTCAATTTTTATTTACTCGTTTTTGTCTATAAATCCAGCCCAAGAGCTCCTTCTTCAACCTTTCCTTCTGATCTCCTTCTGATCCACACCCAATTCCTCTTTCTCTCTCTAGAATCATCCTTATCTGTTTTCTTTTTCTCTCTCTCCTTCCCATGATACACGCTCTCCCTTCGGCCAAATCCGCTTGCTTTCTTGGGTTTGCGTGAATTTAAGGTAAAAAGGGTCATCGGTTCTGGACTGTTGTGTGCAGGCCGATTCTGGGTTCTGCCATTTCGCAGTAGCACCAGCAGCTCAACGAGACTTGCCCCAGTTCTGGGTTGGCATAATGATGAAGCAAGATCATCGCTCGAAGAAGGTTTTTTTTTTTTTAATTTCCTTTCCTATTTCTATTTTGAAATATCCCTATTTGGCGTATGAATTTCGTTTGTGGGTGTTTTCCTCGGCGGAGATCTGGGTTTGGTGTCCTGTTTGGTTGCTGAGAAAGCACTGATGAGAAATCGAGTCGGGGTGCTTGATTTCTTGTTGCGATCGAAGATGGAAATTAGGTCATTTGTGAATTGCCCATTTTAGGAAAACCAAGAATGTAGGAGATGGTTATGAAGCGCATGCTGCAGTTGTTTCTTGGTGGTACAGATTGTTCGTTTTCTTAGCTTTAACTTGAATTTCGTGTGATTAGCTGATCTCGTGTAGGCTGTGAGATCTCCAGGAAGTGGAAGGAATTAGGAGTTCTGGGTGTAGTGGATTTCTTGTTCTGTTGGAACTCTAGAACATATTATATTCTGATTGAGTATAAAATTTAATATTGCAGTAGTTGTGGAGAAATTTCCATTTTTGGACACTTAACTTACTGACAGCATTCAAAATATTGCATTTTCAGGAAGATCGCTTTTGTTATTCTGTTGATTGCTTTGGGTGTGTATAGTAGAAAGACAATGGAATTCTAAATCTTGAACTTTGCACTAAATTTTTAGTATTGGAGGTTTATTAAATGATCATTCATTATGGGTTTTAATCATGACCTTAGTTTCAGTTCTTTTTGAAGGTGTTTCCACTTTTTCCACTGTCGTTGCTAGGTTACAAAAACATTTATACTGCTTGCTATAGCATGCCTTATTGCTGTTAGTTTTACTTCTTATCTGTTATCTAAACTGTAGTGCAATCTGTCAATGCATGACTATGATGTTGTTTTAATATTTCTCAGGAGATTAAAGAGTTGGATTTTTTCACTGAGTATGGCGATGCCAATAGATACAAGATTCTTGAAATTATAGGTAAGGGAAGCTATGGAGTTGTTTGTGCAGCCATTGACACTCATACCGGTGAAAAAGTGGCAATTAAAAAAATACACGATGTTTTTGAGCACATGTCTGATGCCCTTCGGATACTGCGTGAAATCAAACTACTGAGGCTTTTACGGCATCCAGATATAGTTGAAATCAAGCGCATCATGTTGCCGCCCTCTAAAAGGGAATTTAGAGACATTTTTGTTGTTTTTGAGCTCATGGAGTCTGATCTTCACCAAGTCATCAAAGCTAATGATGACTTGACAAGGGAACATCATCAATTTTTTCTTTATCAGATGTTACGGGCATTGAAATATATGCACACAGGTGTCTCTTCTGTTGCACATGTGCTTTATAATTCTAATATCTTTTACCTTTTCTGATATAGTTGAAGTGTTTGGTTGCAGCTAATGTGTACCATCGTGATCTTAAGCCAAAGAACATATTAGCAAATGCAAATTGCAAACTCAAAGTTTGTGATTTTGGACTAGCAAGAGTTGCATTTAGTGATACCCCAACTACAGTGTTCTGGACGGTATGTAATCTTAACACTATCCGTTACAATTTAATTCAAAGCAAATCTTTCCAGCAATAGGTTTTCAATTTCTGAGGGAATCATAGATCTATATTTTCTTACTGTTTTCTCCCTTGGTGCTCTTTGCAGGATTATGTGGCTACAAGATGGTATAGGGCTCCAGAGCTTTGTGGCTCATTCTTCTCTAAGGTATGCCTTATCTAAAATTCCTGGGTATTTAGACTCATTACTTAACTGGTAGAACCAATAACTGTTCATTATAGCCTTAGTTCAATATGCCCAGTTCATTCTTCTCTCCCTTACCGTGCACAATGTACTTAAACCATCTCCAATGGGATTCGCTCATTGGAGGTGATTAGTCTCAATTCGCCGGCCGATTCGCCCAGCCTCCCACAACGCGGGAGGCAATTAGCTTGGCGAATCCGGATGAAAGTTTTTGGTGACGAGTATGGTAGGACTCATATAACTATTTATAATAGTCCGAGTTCAATTTGTTGCCGATTATCGAGCTTCAGAGATGAAGTTCTCTTGGAGATAAATGAACACCAGCAACTTATTTGTTGAGTCATGTGCAACCCAGCTTAGATAATGGTCTAAACTTTCTGATTATCAATGATATATTAACACACTGCTTCCCCGTGAGAGAAGAAGAAACATGAATTTCCAATATTTTGCTAGGTGATCATTTTTGTAGCCAAGATCCAAGAATATAATAGAGCAGATAGGTGTTATAATAGCATGTTGCAATGAGTTATAGCATAGTAGCTTATTTCTGTGTGGGATGTCTTGTGCTGCTTTAGCAGTAATGCCTAGATTATAATAATTCTTGTTCAGGGAGGACTAATGAACTGTCCTGGAAGTTGAAATATCTGTCGTTCAGGTACCTGTGCCAAAGTATTTCTGCTTCTCTGGAGAAGTTTAATTGTTTTGAACTTTTTAATCATTGGTTACCATTTTCTTTGCAGTATACGCCTGCCATTGATATTTGGAGTGTTGGGGGCATCTTCGCCGAGGTACTGACGGGGGAGCCACTGTTTCCTGGTAAAAGTGTTGTGCATCAATTAGATTTGATCACTGATCTTCTTGGCACACCAGCATCCGAAACCATTTCTGGAGTATGATAATTTCACCGTCTCTCTCTTTCATATGCTAAATACCAGGGATAAATCTCACTCAGCTACCATTAAGTATGCACTTTCTCAATCAACCAAGTTTTAAAAAAAATTGACAACCCCTTAGTTTTTTTTAGTCTCAATTTACCCCCGATTCCATCTACTTTTGGGGTGTAAAATGATGAAAAGACCCGTATTTATTTATTTTAATATTTTTTGCATGAGGGTATTTTCGTCATTTCACATCCAAACTGTTGACGGAATTGGGGTAAATTGAGACTAAAAAATCTTTGCGAGGTTGTGAACAACTTTTAAAACTTAAGGATAGTTACTTGAAAATCGTGCATACTTAAGGGTAGCTATGTGAGATTATCCCTAAATGCTATACTGGCCATAATTTTTTTTCTTTTTCAAGATGTGGTATTAATTTGTGATTTTTCCGAATTCATGCAGGTCAGGAATGAGAAGGCTAGAAAATACCTTATGGAAATGAGGAAAAAACATCCTGTGCCTTTCTCACAGAAATTTCCTCACGTTGATCCTTCAGCACTCTGGCTTTTACAAAGAATGCTAGCATTTGATCCGAAGGATAGACCTACTGCTGCGGAGGTATGTGTTTCTTTTGCTGTCCTCAACTGGTTCTGGTTATAGATTTATGGAACCTCTGAAAGTTTCTATGCCTTTTGCTGCCGTCTTTTCCCTTCAACTGATTATTTTTTCTCTAAATTTTTTAAGATTTACACTTAGGTACACCTGAGTTTACATATTTTTCACCTAACTACACCTTAATTCCAAATTTGTGTTGAAGCTACCCTAGGTTTAAAAAATTCCACTGAGCTCACTTTTGCCAAAAAAATGATGAAGACCCTTTACTCTAATATGAAAAATGTATTTTTTTTCGTCT
Organism: Erodium moschatum; assembly: GCA_036897745.1. NCBI lineage: Eukaryota > Viridiplantae > Streptophyta > Magnoliopsida > Geraniales > Geraniaceae > Erodium > Erodium moschatum. The sequence goes on along the minus strand of JAYMSV010001345.1, from coordinate 2,296 downwards.
TTTGAATAGTTTTATCTTTTAAGGAGTCATTCTACTCAATCGTTTTTTACATATGTTTTGGGTAGTAGTCTTTTTAGATTGGGGTCAAGACCATTTTTGTCATTTTTGGCAAAAAAGAGCGATGTGAGCTTTCAAAACATGGATAGCTGCAAAAATGAATTTGGATATTAGCTATGTGAAAAACGTAACGTGTAAACATAAGTGTAGGTAGGTGTAATAACCTCTATTTTATATTTTATTTTGTTGTTTTGATACAAGCTTATTAGAACCTTTTGTTCATGATTTATGAAGGCACTGGCTGATCCATACTTTAAAGGCCTGGCCAAAATTGAGAGAGAACCGTCTTGTCAGCCAATCTCAAAATTGGAGTTTGAGTTTGAGAGGCGTAGGGTAACAAAGGACGACATAAGAGAGCTAATTTATAGGGAGATATTGGAATATCATCCTCAGCTGTTGAAAGACTACATGAATGGAACCGAAAGCTTAAATTTTCTCTATCCTAGGTAATGCTTGCTATCAAGAACGATTTCCGTGATGGTTCTTTTACAATTTTGTCCTGCTTCCGTACTGATTTGTATGGTGTAACTGCAGTGCGGTAGATCATTTCCGGAAGCAGTTTGCACATCTTGAGGAAAATAGTGGTAAAAGTGGGCCCGTCATTCCACTTGAGAGGAAGCATGTGTCCCTCCCTCGGTAAGATACCTTTGTGAATTCGTTCTAAGAACTGCATCATCACGCACTATCTATTATCTAAGGGTTGATTACACTTAAGTTTGTACGTATTTCACCTGCTTACACCTATATTCCAAGTTCGTTTTACAGCTACCTTAAGTTTCAAATACTTTCACATAGTTCTTTTTTGCCAGAAAATGACAAAAATACCCTCGACCATAATCTCAAAAGTTGTTTCACATAGTTTTTTTTTCACATAGCTCATCTTTTCTAATATTTTCATCTTTAACTAGTCTTTTTACATTACTCAACCGTTTTCCTGTCTAATTTAAAATGTTTTGGGTGGTTATGAAGTCTTTTTTCAGATTAGGGTCGAAGGTATTTTCATCATTTTTAGGCAAAAGAGAACCATGTGAAAGTTTTTGAAACATATGGTTGCTGCAAAACAAATTTGGAACTTAGGTGTATAGCTAGGTGTGATTAACAACCCCTTGACCCGATATTAAAAAATGCCATTTATCGTTTTTAATAGTTTTATCTCTTAAGGAGTCTTTTTTACTTATGCTCAGCCGTTTTTGCATCTAATGAGTATGTTTTGGTGAGTTATGTAGTCTTTTGTTAGATTAGGGTCGAGGGCATTTTTGTATTTTTTCTGGCCAAAAAGAGTTCTGTGATCTTTTTTTTTGCAACCTAGGGTAGGAGCAAAATGGAATTTAGGTGTAAGTAACCCTCTATCTAAAGAGTAATGCTCTATTGTTTCTTTTGCAGGTCCTCGGTCCATTCAAGTACAATACCACCTAATACGCAGACAAATCCGGCGGCTTCATTTCAAAACAAGCAAGTTACAGACGAGTCTTGTAGGAACTATAGAGTAACAAATGCAAATTCTGCAGCTCAACCAAGGGTTATGCCTACACGCCCTCCACCGAAGGTGCCAAATGGTATGAACAACGCTGTAAGGTTTTTAGTTTCATTTTACCTCAATTCCGTCAACTTTGTGTGTGAAATGACGAAAATACCCTCATGCGAAGATATGCAAAGTTAAAAAATAAGGGCATTTTCATCAGTTCACAATCAAGAGTCCACCGAATTGTGATAGATTCATCGAGACTTATCTTTTTTAGAGGGATTGTCGAAAACTATTTATAACTTAAAAGTAGCTGAGTGAGATTATTCCCTCAATTATTAGTTAAGTTAGGCTGTAATGGATCTCCGAACATTTTGATTTCATTTTTGCCTGGTCTCCGTGCCATGTGACTTAAACCGTTGCTGTTTGTACGGCTTTGCAGCAAAACCTGGGAGGGTTGTGGGGCCCGTTTTACCATACGAGAGCAGCAGGAGCATCAAGGATGGTTATGATCCGAGGTCGCTGTACACAAGCAAAGGTGTCCCTCAAGCATTGCCACAGAGTTACTTCAGGAGCAATGCTTTGAGCCAAGAGAAGGCTGAGACGGATCAATCAAAATCCCACGTGGGAGGCAGAGCATCCCTTGGCATGGCCATTGACCTGAACACCAACCCCTATCGCCGGCCACAGAGCAAGATCGATGAATTGAACGGTCGGATCGCCATAGATGCAAAGCTCCTACAGGCGCAGTCCCAGTTCGGTGCAGCAGCGGTCGCT
>JAYMSV010001344.1:0-13090 GCA_036897745.1 Erodium moschatum | reverse complement strand
AGCATACATGTTCCAAAATATGGTGGTAACAAAGTAGAGCCCTGCAGTTAACGTCAAGAACGCCTGGAAGGACCCCAACAGTTGAACAAAATAACCCGTCCCGATCGTGCTAATAATCGCTGATATGGTCCCCGCCGAATTTGTAATTCCTGTAATTTCCACCAAAAGAACGAGCGATCACTGAATTTTGTACACACATTTAAACGATACATGATCCGTCAGTTATAGTTTTATATTCTAATACATACCGTGCAGAGCTCCTGCGTACTCGGGAGCTATGTCCTGAAACGAAAAAAACATGTCCGGATCAAAGTTAAGGTTTGGTATTACTAAAAACCTATGATTAAGACAAGGAAGTGATAGGATTTACTTGAATGTTTAGGAGAAAGCCAGCTTGGCTGAAGGAGCTCAAGCTTAGGGCTGCTGTGATGAAAACAGATGCCACGACTGGCGTTTTTGCAAAGTTCAAGCAAAGCAACGACAGTCCAGGTCCGATGAACCCTATAGACTGATTGATACAATTCACTCCGTTAATCAAATGATAGTAAAAAATAATTTATAGAAAAGGAAATGTTTAAATCGAGTTGTGTATTAATTCACCTGCATGATCTTCCGGACTAATGTAAGGGAATAGCCAGTTTTGATCAAGTAGTCCGATGTTTTACCGGCAATGTAGCCGGAGAACGCCATCATTCCCCATGGAACGGCGCTGAACCATGCTGCTTGCTTCAAGTTCACCCCGAATACCTACATTCGTTCGCAACCGTTGTTTAACACTTTTTGAGGACTTTGAAGCGTCAAAAGTCAGACTCAATTAAAAACTCAAACTGTTTATAAAGTGGTGACTGTGTATGGAAAATCATGTGAGTTATTGATTATTGGATTTCGTTACTACTTAATAAACATCTAAAAACTTTTACTTATCAGCCTGAGCTGGTAAGTGGGTACGTGTTTTTTTTCCGTTAAGAATTGCTATAACTTTGTACAAACTTGAAATGTAGGAACAAACCGTCTTGAAATAAACGGGCATCCAGCTAAGAAGGACGAAGTATCCCTGCATCAAATCCAAAACATGCCCGTCACAATCATTTTAGCCTCACAAATACAATATATGACATCACGAATCGAAGCTCACCCAATTGTTGGTTATGTTGGCGAAAATAATAGCCCAAGTGGGTAACTTGGATAGCAGGAGGCGAATGGGCGGGAGCTTGTTCCCGTTGTTCCCCGGAAAATCATCTTTTCCGGCTTGGATCTGCCTCAGCTCCGATGTGCTTATGAATCGGCTGGCTCCCCGGGAGGTCGATGAATCGGCTGTCTCGCGGATCATCTGTGACACCGTATGCCCAAGCAAATAGCCAAAGTAGACCGAGAGACGAGAAGAGAAAGAAAGGGCCCGTAATGCCGATGGTTGAAAGCAGGATTGGGGTCACAAGAAGCCCCACAACGTTGCCCATATGAAACCCTGCCATGGAGATCCCAACCGCGCTCGCTCGCTCTTCGCAAGGAGACCACCTGCCATGCACGTCGAGTTTGAAGAAGACTTGTTCAGATCAAACGATATGAAAATGACGACGCAACGCCTAAATAAAATAACTGATGCATTACCCTAAAGAACTTGAAAAACATTCTTTTGAATGTAACATTTGATTTTGACCATAACTTGGTATTATAAATATGAGATGAGTGTGACAATTAGGGTTTGACCTGGACAAGAGTGTGGTCATGGAGGGAAGAGCGACGCCTTCGGCGAGACCGAAGAAGGCTCGAACAGCCAAGAGGCAGGCCGTGGAATGATTGGCGGCCCAAGGAGTGAGGACTGTGGCTACAGACCACAACGCTACGCCCCAACCCATCACTCTCTTTCCTCCATATCTGTCCACCAAAGCTCCTCCCACTATCGATGAAAATATGTATCCCCACAGAAACGATGACTTCACAACACATGACATTTACACACATATTAACATACGAAAACATATCGAACACATCGTTACCTGGTACAAAAATCAATTATTTGAACACGCACAAGATCACACATGTTCCATTTTATGGACCGACGGAAAATAAGATACAAGTTAGAGTGTAAATTTGCAATAAATTTTTGTGTTCTACACGTAATATGGATCGTTTCGATCTGATAAAGAAATACTAGACATTAGAGTTTAGTATCCACAAATGTATTTATTTTTGGTTCTATCCTCTTCAAGTTCCTATAACTCTCGGAAGTTGGTAAGTGTCACTTTCCCTTCACTCAACCGAACAAAACTTCCCAAACCATTTAAAAGAAAACACGACATACGTACGAACCAAATTGACCTATTTTCTGTATCCGATAAGGCACATTTATATGTACCCTTCAATGACTTGTCTCTCGGATGAACATAGGGTCATTTCCAAGTTAATGAGATTGACAGGTATTTACGAAATAACCATTTATATATATATATATATATACCCTCCAAGTCCAAGGAACCTGCCCCAAAATCATTGTGTTTATTACGTCGAAATCTCAAAGGTTGACCAGGTTTTACGAAACCATTTCCGAGTTTCCTTCCGCGAAAGGGATATGAAACTTGGCTCTTACTACAATTACCATATATGTCTCCTTGATGGACATACTCAACCTCTCCTTTAATTAATTAACATCATGTTCTAAAAATTGTTAGGCGCTAGTCGGACGGTTAGGACCTTTTAGGGATTAATCAGGGACTAGACGGAGATTAATCGGATTTCTATTTTTGTATTTTTAAATTTTTAATAGATACATTACTATATATAGAAAGAAATATGAATTTCATTACATTAAAATGGTAACAAATATTTAAAATACCTAAAAAATAACACCAAACAACTTAGAAACACAACCCCTAATATCATCAAAACAAAACAACTCTGCACAACCATCAAATTATATTAATTTAGTCATTATACTATGTACAATTGTTCTAGGCGGCTAGTCGGGTCGGATAGGCATAAAATGGGGTCTAGGCGGGGGACTAGACGACGCCCAGTGGGGATTTTTAGAACTATGAGTGGAACCATATCGAGTCAAGTGCTACACCAATACATTGTAAGTGTTTGGTGTTATAAGTGGTATTTAGAGCAATGTACAAAGGAACAAAATGAAGGGGGTGTAGCGAAAAAAGAGTATGTACAACCTTTTGAAGCAATTGGTGTAACAACTTGGTGTTATGACTTATGAGAGTAAACAAGCTCCTACACCAAACAATGAGGTAGTTACGAGAAAGAGAAAAAAAAACAAGGCTTTGATTGGTTAAGTGAATCAAGTGCTACACCAATGCGTTGTAAATGCTTGACTAAATAGGTAGTGTTTAGTGCTTGGTGTTATGACTACACAAAATCCGTAAGAACAATACATCGTACATGCTCTTAGTGCTTGGTGTTATTACTACACCAAGTGGTATAAGTCAATGCATTGTACATCCTCAAAAATTGGTTCGTTGGCACTCTCTACCTCTCGGCAGATTTTCTCTCTTCCTAGTTTCATAATCTCATTTCCGTCCAATTAATCATTTTTTCCTGATTTCGACTCTCTCCTCCCTCCTTGGTCACTCATTTTAACCATTCATCTCCGATTCGTCCTTATTGGGATGATTTTGAGAGTGAGAACGAGGGATATTTGCCTCTAGTTCGTCTCCACCGATGAGCGTCCCATTGGCCATTACAATGCCCTTATACAATACTGATAGAGATCTCTATCTATAATTTTGGCAGCCCAATGAACAAACCCACTGAAATGGGCCTGGTCGAACCCATAACTGGCCCATCAGAGATTCTTGGCTATATATAAACCTCGTCTACCCGAAGAAACCCTAGCGAGGCCTCCATTTGAGATCAACTATTTTCCTGCACGGCCGCGAAAATGGTCAAGTTCCTGAAGCCAAACAAGGCCGTCGTCCTCCTCCAGGGTCGCTACGCCGGGGGTAAAGCCGGGATCGTGAAGGCCTTCGCCGATGGAACCCGTGACAGGCCGTACGGCCACTGCCTGGTGGCCGGACTGGCCAAGTACCCCAGCAAGGTGATCCGAAAGGACTCGGCGAAGAAGACGGCGAAGAAGTCGAGGGTGAAGGCGTTTATCAAGCTCGTCAACTACCAGCACCTGATGCCCACTCGCTACACCCTCGATGTGGATCTCAAGGACTTGATCACCCCCGACTCCTTGCAGTCCCGCGACAAGAAGGTCACAGCGGCCAAGGAGACCAAGGCTAAGTTCGAGGAGAGATTTAAGACCGGCAAGAACCGATGGTTTTTCACCAAGCTCAGGTTCTAGAGTTTTTTAAATGTAAGGATGCTATTTGATATCTAGCTTTTATCTTCGAACTAATTTATAATTGATGCGAATTCACCCGTGCTTATATAATATGTTTATTGCTTTGGAATTAATTGTGTTTACCTTAATTTGTGTTGATTTTGAATATGACAATGCCAAGACTGTAAGATGTTTTGTGCATTTTGGATTCTAATTTATGCATTTGAATAGGACTTTGAGCTTAGATTTGGTTTACTTAGAGAAAAACATTGTAGCTTCACTAATAAATTCAGTGATGTCATAAACTAGTAATTCTGTCATCCATAGCTATTAAGTATGTTAGTGGGTTGCTATAATTAATGTAGCATAAGACATCATGCATTGTAACTCATTCTTTATGAGTTATATGGGTATCTTGGCTTAGTTGTTCCTGTAATTGCATATTTGTTTCAAATACTCGTGTATTGAGATTTGGATTTGATATGAAGCTGGGTTATGGTTTATTAGGCTGTTTATAAGAAGCGGACTGTTTGATTATATGATATCTACCTAGATTTTTTATGGGGTGTTTTTGTTTTCCTGAGCATGAAGCCATCAAGTGCAACAAGGGTCAACTTGATATACATAACGAAAGCATTTTGGCTCACTTTCTGTACTTCAATCCTTGTTTGCTGATTTTTGATCCTATATGACAGGTTTTGGTTTTTGTTATATAGTGCCCGAAATTCAAACCTAGTGTCGGAACTATTTAGGTATATCAGGTGGGTTATTCAAATGGTTGTTAGTGAAGTTGATTCTATGTTTGGATTTGAACAAATGGAATTTGAATACTTTCTAAGTACACTTACTTTCAATTGTGGAAATGTTCCAAAACTGTAATGCCCAATCATTAAATAAATTGTATAATTCCATATTGTTACATAAATGTTTAGTTTTTCTAGTTAGTCCATTTACAAACCATTCTTCTGATGTTTTCTATTTCCACTGCTTGCCATAGAAAGCGTTAACCGCTTCCAATTTATCCGAAAATTTTCAGTTCAAAACAAAATATTTCAAGTTTCATTGCCACTGGAAGTATGGAATTGGGCTCATGGCCAATTAATTTCACGGTGACTATATAGTGGATCCTGTATGCATGCCTCATCAGTCATCACAGTCTTACTGTTAAGTAATGGTTGAAATAGAGGTATCACACAAACTATATGAGAAAAATTCAAATATGAAATGAGAAGAAGAAAATAGATCTTGCATTAAATAAAAGCAGAATATTTCTGTAGGTGACAAATTGTTTGTCATCGAGCCAGAGACTATCTTAGCTAGTCTATACCTCACTTGTATATTTTTATATCTATATTTCTGGTATGAATTAACATGAAAGCTGTTGGTATCACCGCGGGCCAATCCATAGGAGAACCGATAATTCAACTAATATGCGAGCCCCTGTCAAGAGAAAAAATCAAATCAAATTCAATAAGGACTTGGTTCACCCCGCACGACCATGCCACGGATAACTCTTAAGAGTGAAGATAGCATGCCTATTCCACCAAAAGGTCTTCTTTTAGTTCAAAATGATCAATCTACTAACAAAAATGAAAGGGAGGAGAGAATAGATGCTATGGGATGATGAGTTAGTAGGGCGAAGCTAATCAAGGCGAGAGCACAATAAGGCTATGATCCAACATAAGGCCCAATCTTTTCTGAAGTAGATTGATCATTTTGAACTAAAAGAAGACCTTTGAAAAGATTGGGCCTTATGTTGGATCATAGCCTTATTGTTTGGATTAAGGAAGAGCATACTTTGCACGGACGATTTGTATAATAGACTTCAATGTCTCCTGGGCTTGTATTTACAAAGGGCTTTTTGTGCAAATTTGACCGTTAATACTGACTGTAGGTAGGCTCAGCAATATACAGATTTTTTTAAGTGGAAATTACTGTATTTTAAGTTTCAAACAATTCATTGTCTCGTACTTCAAATCGTATTATTATTTTACAAAATTAGAAATATACAAAATAGAGTAAAATCTTAAAAATCAAAACTAAAATAGGGTAGAATCTTAAAAACCAAAACTACAATTAAAATAGAAAATCTGGAAAAACTTCAATTGAAATTAATACATAAATGGAGTCTTTTCATTTTTTTTTTCATCTTTTAATTAATTCTATAAATCATGTATGTCTACGTGAGTTGCAAAAAATTGTTAAAATGATTATCATCATAAAGAACGGTTTGTATTGACTCCAACTGTGTGTCATTGATAAATGTATCTTTTTTTTTGATCGGCAAAACATATATAAATTAAACATCTTTCAAGTTGAAAGATGAGTGAGAACACAATAAAGGAGCATTACAAGAGGGGACAAGCACAACAATTTCCCAGTAAACTACCCTCCAAGGAGAACGAACCCTTAAGGAGATCAAAACTTGCCCCCCAAGCAAAGCAAGGAACCCCCCAAAAGATTTAAAACCTTAAATGAACAAGACTTTCCCCTCAAGCAAAAGAAAGGGGTCAACAAAAGCGCCCTAGAAATTTAGCTTACAATCCAAGAATTTGGAAATAAACACCAGCAGGAGCAACAGAAGAGGAAGGATGAACAAGAATCAAACAATCGAGACTTGGAGCTGAAGCAACCAAAGATCAATCAGTAGGGTGTTGAAAATCCTCAGCTAAAGTGAAGCTTGAGGACTGAACTCTGCCCTTGTAGATGCTGAGAGTAAAACTCAGAGAATGTAGAAAATAGGAAGCCTTCATTGACAAAATCCTTGGCAGCAGATGCTGAAATGAAAATGATTGCAGGCTGGGACAGCAGATTGGAGGTCTGAGAACAACTGGCTGAGGAAGTGATGAGCTGAGAAGATGATTATCCCAATGAACAAGCACAAGCAAAGCCAAGACAGTCTGCAGGAGAAGATAGAGGGAACAGGATAACTGCAAAATAGAAAGCCGAAAGGAGCAGTGAAAGAAGCAAAACACTCTAACCTAGAAAGAAGCTACCCTCACACCAGAAAAAGAAGAGAGAAAAGAAATCCCACACACAGAATAAGAAGCCAAACAGAAGCAAGAGTCTCCTTACCAAACTCACAGCCTGTACCCATACCCCTCCCAAAACCCCAACCCAACCCCACCCTAAATGTGAAATAAGTCACCAGATGAGGAAAAGGAAGCAGCTAAGTCCACCAGTTGAGGAATAGGAAGCAGAAGAGATGCAGAGCCTTGAATAACAAGCTGAGCCAATTAAGATCTCCTCCAAGGAAGGCAGGCTTGAGGAGAGGAAGACCAGGCATTAAAAGAGAAGAAATGACCCTTCTTGAAATTAAACCACTCCCAATTATAAGCTTCAGATTGAATTTTTTGAAAAATTTCCTCAGGAGATAGGAAAATTCCTTCAAAGATTGCTAAGTTCCTTGCTAACCATATCTGCCAACAAGCAATTTGAATTATATTTCTCCATGACATAGAGCCTTTAAATGAGAAGAGGCCACCCCAGGAGGAGAACAACAATTTACAATTTTGAGGGATTGCCCAATTCAGTCCCCACCAGGCCAAAATTAATCCCCAGGTCCTCCAAGCTCTATAACAATGAAGGATAGTATGTGCTGCATCTTCAAGATCATTATCACAGACAGGGCATAAAATACCTTGGAGAGAAAGTTGCAGACCTCTAGACTCCAGGAAGCATCTAGTGGGGATAGCTTCTAAGCAAGAAAGCCAACAAAAGGCTGTGATTTTAGGAGGGATTCCTGGAATCCAGAGGGCCTTAGTCCAGTCTGCAGTGATGGAAGGAGCTGAGGCTTGTGTATCCAATAGAGGGTACAATTTTTTGACAGAAAAGCCCTTTGGATCTCCTGACCAAACCAGAAGGTCATCCTGCTGAGTGAGCTGGACACCTGCTAGGATTGCTTGAAGGGCAATGTAATCAGATTCTGCTCTTCCCCTTGGCACAGATCTAAAATTTAGATCCCAAACTCCAAAGGAAGAGGCTTCTGAAACTAGTAACTTCTTGGATGAGGAGAGGGAGAAAAGTCTAGGGAATAGATGTTTAAAAGAAACCTCTCCCCACCAAATATCAATCCAGAAATGAACTCTTGCTCCATTGCCAATTTTCCATGATAGACCTCTTATACAAAACAAGCCTTGAAATACAGGATCAACATTGAGGGCCAGGATATGAGTCATTAAACTTGAAGATCCTATTTCATTGAAAGAAGAGAGATCCCACTCAGATAATGACCATCCAAATTTACTGCAAATTACTTGCTTCCAGAGAGAGTTATTTTCCAAAGCAAACCTCCACCACCATTTTGCAAGGAGGGCAATATTCATTTTAGCCAGCTTTTTTATTCCCAACCCTCCATCGTTTTTAGCTTTACAGACCTTGTTCCAACTAGTTTTGCAGAAAACTCTAGCCTCAGAATTGCCATGCCACAAGAACCTCCTTTGCCAAGATTCCATTGATTTTATTACACCTTTTGGAGCTTTGATAATTGAGAAGAAATATAATGGCAAAGCACTGAGGGTGGATTTTATGAGTGTGATCCTCCCTCCCAGAGATAATAGTTTAGCTTGCCATAGCCCCAGAGCAGCTTTGAACCTTCCCACAATTGAATCCCATGTTTTTGCTCTCTTAGGATTTGCACCTAAGGGAAAGCCAAGATAAGTTGTTGGAAGCTTTTGAGAATTACAGTCCAGAATGTTCAAGATAGTAGCCTCCTCTTCTTCAGATAAATTAAGCAGAATTGCAATTGATTTGTCAAAATTTACAGATAAGCCAGATGCTAATTTAAACATGTAGAGAGCAAACTTGAGGCTCAAGGCAGCAGTGTCTGAGGCTTGGATGATGAAAAGATTATCATCAGCAAACTGTAAATGGGATATAATTGGACCAGCATCTTGGAATTGAATCCCCTTGATCAACCCTTGTCTCAAGCTAGCCTTCATTATTTGATTTAGTCCCTCTGCTACTAAGGCAAACAGAAGAGGGGACAAGGCACATCCTTGTCTGAGACCTTTTTGCATTTGGAAGTCAGGGCTAGGAGTTCCATTTATAAGCACAGACACATTGGCTCTAAGGCAAGATATTATCCACAGCTTCCACTTTGTTCCAAAACCCATCTTAGTTAAGATGTTCATGATGTAGCTCCAACTTACTTTATCAAATGCTTTTTCAAAATCAGCCTTAAACAGCACAGCCTTCTTCTTGGAAATTTTAATATGATGAACTATTTCAGAGGCAATGAGGATCCCATCAGTAATTTGCCTATTTTGTATGAAGCCTGTTTGCTCCTCACCTACTAAGAAACTGACCACTTGCTTTAGTCTTGAGGAGAGCAATTTTGAGAGGATTTTATAAGGTCCTCCCATTAGGCTGATGGGCCTAAAGTCATCAAATGATAAAGGGGCTGAAGTCTTTGGAATCAAGGTCATGAAAGAGGAATTAAGACCTTTTCCTAATTGGCCTGTGTGATAAAAGCAATTTATAAAGTTCAAGAAATCTGTTTTGATTATTTTCCAGCAAACCTGGAAGAACTTGATTGAATATCCATCAGGCCCTGGAGCTTTTTCAGCATTACAAGCCATGACTGCTTGTAGGACTTCTTCCTCAGTGAAGGGACTTTCTAGCCAAGTAGACTGTGCTGGGGATAAAATAGCAAAGGGAAGGTCCTGAAGCAAGACATCAGTAGAAGATTCAGCTTTAAATCTCACTGCAAAGTGCTCTGAGGCTGCAGCTTTGATCTCAGATGGAGAAGATAACAGCTTGTCCTTGTAATAAATATGAGAAATTTTTTTAGTAGCTCCTTTAAAGTTTGCAAGTCTGTGGAAAAATTTTGATCCTTTATCCCCATCATCAAACCATTTTCTTCTGGCCTTTTGACTCCACAATTTAGAGAGAAGCTTATAGTTTTTGATCAGACTAGCTTTTAACTCTCCTCTAGATGCACATTCAGCAGGCATCAATGGCCTTGTCTCTACCACTGAGTCCAAGGCATCAATAGCTTTTGAAAGAGTTTCAATATTAGTCTGCAGGTGCCCAAAGACTTGGGCATTCCACTTCTTGAGATTAGTTTTCAGGAGTTTTAACTTCATCCAAAGAATATAATAAGGTTGACCATATATTTTGTAAGAATTCCAGAAGAGCACCACTGCATCTAAGAACCTTGGATCTTCTGTCCAGATGTTTAGGAACTTGAATGGCCTTGGTCCCCAGTCTATGGAATTGTCATATAGAATTAGAGGCCTATGGTCTGAGATTGATCTTGGAAGGCACTGTTGAGTCAAGCTGTCAAACTTTGCTAGAAAATCCAGTGAAATCAGAAATCTATCAATTCTGGAGGCACAAGATTGATGACCAAACCAAGTGAACTTTCCACCTTTAAGAGGGAGGTCAATAAGACTAAGATTGAAGATGAACTCCTGGAACTTTGAAGAATCTGAGCCTCCAGGTCTTTGAGAGGCTCTTTCATGAGCTGCTGTAACTGTGTTGAAATCACCCCCCAACAATATAAGCATATCCTGAGGCAATGCTTTGAGATCTTCTTCTAGATTTAGCCATAGCAATTTTCTCTCTGCAGCAGAATTAGGAGCATAGACATTTATTATACAGCACTTACTATTGAACATTTGTATTGTACCAAACCAGAATAGAGCCCTTTGCTGTTGTACTGAATGGGAGAAGATAAATTCCTTTGTCTTCCACATACTGATCAGACCTCCACAGGTGTCTTGAGCATTAATATGACAAATATCCCAACCCCAAGAGAGGCCACAGGATCTCAGAAAATTAATAGGCAGAAGATCCAGCTTTGATTCTTGTAGCAAGATAAAAGCAGGAGCTTCCTTGGAGAGCAAGCAACTAAGATTTCTTCTCTTCTGAGAAGAAGAAATTCCCCTCACATTCCAAGAGAGGAATTTCATAGTAAGATGATAAACTAGATGGGAGAAGGACAGTTGGATTTTCTATCCAACAGAGGATCACAATCAGAGTCCCTATCTAGATCCACAAATTCATCATCTGAACCTCCATCTAGGTCCACTTTTTGATTCTTGCCATCCTCAAGATCTTTCAACTGTTGAATGATTTCATGATCTGAAACTCTTGCCTTCAACCCTATAGCTTTGATAAATGTATCTTGAGAAACTCATTCTTGTGAATCCGCATTTATCGTTTTGATAACTGTAGAAAAGTACGATGAATTCAAGTTTTTGTTATAATTTGAATAAAAGTAACGATTTTATTCTTATAGTTTAGATTATATGAAAATCCCATGAATCTGCTGTTGTACTATACAAAGAGTAAGAAATTCAAGAGATATGAAATTATTAATTTTTTATTTTCTAAATTTTGATATTTATATATAAATTTTCAAGGGGTAAATTATTATTTTGAAACAAATTTATACAAAGTGCAACAAAAAACAAATTCAAGATATTTTTTACTATTATCAATGAAGAGGATACAAAATACAAAAAAAAATGAATGTTTTTGTATACTAAATATTTTATAAAAGACTCAACATTTTAAGTAGAAATAAGAGTCAAGGTGACCCTTGCGGGTCCACTTCGATTACAATCTGAATAAAAATCTCAACCACTTTTTTTTAGATCAACAAATTTTTTGATTAACAATCCAAGTTTTTAAACAGAAAACAAGGATAAGGAGAATACCCTCATTTTACAAACAATGAGCTTGCCATTGGCACCTCAAAACCAGAAACATACCCATCAATGAATGAACATAGGTCTCACTTACCCATATATGTCTACCTTGAAGAACAACTTGAAATAAAACCAAGCCACACAGGGCTAAAACCAAACAGAACCCACACAGGGGTTAAACTGGGACTCATACCCAAAGATAAACAGAAATATAGTAGGAAAACAAAGGCCAACAAGGGCCGGAACCGAGCATAAACCAAACTTAACCTAAGTAAAAAAACCTAAAAACTACCTCAAAACTCAGCGAGAGGATCCACACCAGAAAATGAACCAACTTCGTCTTCCCGGAAAAGCGAACCTCGAACCCGGTATTGATGGGTGCCGTCGGCCAACACCAAAGCAGACAAGGAGAAGTCGAAACTACCCCACGAAATCCCCACTCCACAGATCCAAATACCCCCAACCGCAGCTGAGCTGCAAACAAACTCGTGTCGGCCAACCTCGGCGACGAGCTCCGATCACCACGCCGCACCACCGCAGACGGGATCGGAAAAAGGGGAACAAAGGAAAATGAAGCAGAAAAGAACAAGGGGAGAACAACCATACCTGAAGATTACATCTTCCCCACCAACCACCATTGCCCCGACCCCGACCGCGCCGATCAGCAACCGAGTTGTGAAGCAGCGAGCCACGTCTAGTCGAAAAACGGAAAGCCTACAGATCTGTAAGAGCCTGGAGCACCACCGGAGTCCCATAATCTCCATTGGTTAGGAAGAATCAAACATAAAAATAATCAGGTCCATGGGATTTAATACAATCCCCGTAACCTATTTTATTTATTTTATGTAACCTATTTTATTTATTTTATGTAACCTATTTTGCCAAAAACACGACACTTTTAATCAGGATAAACACACTTGAATGTTTTAACGGTAATTTGCCAACCGAGCCAAACCGGCACAAGGCAAAGTTCGATAAATGTCAGCCCCGTAGCCTCAAAACTAGAGTATATTTTAATCCATTGTTGACCATTTTGCCCCACCATGAATGCTAATGAAAGCACTGGCTAAGGTTAACCAAATCCTGACCACTTAATTGCTAACACTACAAATATAAATTAGAAAGAAAACATAGTATCAGATGTCTCTATTTTTTTTTATTA
>JAYMSV010001343.1:0-13094 GCA_036897745.1 Erodium moschatum | reverse complement strand
GACATGTGTCTTTTTTATAAATAAATAAAATCAGATTTAACTAAAATATGATTGATCCACTCATAATCCAAACCCCTCATCCAGGCCTCACCACCATGGAACACAACTTATTTTGGGGTCTGAATCCCAAAATTTTGTACAGTCAACATTCGAGCCTTCCATTGTTATGTTCAATAATTTTGGAGTAAAAACTAGTTCACGTGAAGATCTCAATGATTTCAAAGATAGAAATGAAAATATTCATTTAAACTTTCCCAATAAGATATTATTTTAGTGTGATCAGAATAAAAATCATGGAAATATTATAATGAAGCATGGGGTTAGTGTGATCATAATGGTATGATTGGGATGTGATTATAATAGCATATTGATGGGTTTGGGAAAGAAGATATCACTAATCCACAGACATAAGATATTAAATTCGATTGACCAATGACCATGTCTTGCTTTAGTTTTAAATGTTGAAAATAAATTGAGTAATTAGAATTGGGAAGAAGCAAAAAGCAAAGTTGGTTTGCAAAGAATCACTATCACACATTTATATTCCATTTTAAGTAAAAGTTGGATACACATTAGGTATTGTTCAAATGGGTTCTGTTTAGGAACATAGAAACATAAATTCTCATGGGCAATGACCTACAATATTAAAAAAAACAATAACATGTAGCAATGTAAGCCTATTATTATAAAAAAAAAACACTTTTTTATTTTTATATTTTTTTGTGGCAAATTGGCAAATAAAAAAGAGGGCTTTAACTTTGGAGTGTACCTAAACCCATAAGAGCACAAAAAACAACACAACAAAAAAATGGGAAAGGTTGAGTCATCATGTGTATGTGGACTCCATACTAGTGGGGCCCGCTTGGGTTTCAGATGGATCACTACCCTACCTACAATTTAAAATAAATAAATAAGGAAAATAGGATAGTTGACAATGTTGACCAGAGGCGGGTTGGATTGGGCCCACACGCGGACCGGAGGCCCAGTGGGCCCCCATATGGGAGATGAGAAATTGATATGGTCCGTCGTATACGTTGATATGTGGTTACAATGAACACTCTATAACGTGACTCTCTCATCGCTTGTGGACGAAACGGATGGCGAGCTAGTCGGTGGCTAGTGGGTCATCATAACGTCGATCCATGTCCACTAATATCTTTTTTTTCTATTATGATTACCGACCTCTTATAATATTTTATTTAATTATTATATATTTTCAAAATATCATGTCGATTATTAATTGTCAAGAGTACAAATATGGTGAGTCTAGTTCAATGAAGTGAGAAACAGGGCAGGGCGTTTTGGTGTTTGGTTTGTACCATACAATACTGACGTAACACGTATCTACGTATTTATTTGAATGTGGATATCATTGATATAAAAATGCATTCCAGTCTAGTCTACAAAAATCAAGCGGTTCTATTCTTACACACATGTTGGAATGTTTCTCTTCGTTATTAATGATTTATATGGTGTGGAAAACCCTAATTGGAATGACAAGACGTGGCTATTTATCCTAGTATTCGTACTCATAAGAGCCTGTACAACGTAAGGGCTCGGATGAGTACGAATATTAGGGGTTCGGGTGTTGACTGTGTAAAAATTAGGAACTTAGGGCTCAAAATAAACTGTGTTCCACAATGGTGAGGCTTGGATGAGGGGTTTGGATTGTGAGTGGACCAATCAAATTTTAGTTAAATCTGATTTTTTTGTATTAAAAAAGAAAGAAAAAAAAGGACATGTGTCGAGCAACGAGCTTATCCGGGCCGCGGGACTCGGGTCGTGTCCCGGCCCATGATTATCCGGGCCACGGGCTATTTGACAAAAAAATTGAGGTCAATTCTTGATTGTATCAATGTAAAGGTCGATGCTAGCCGGTTAGTTCTGACCAGAATCTCTGGTCCGTCTGAAAAAGAAAGGCGGTGAGAGAAGATAAAGAAGAAAAGAGAGAAGAAACATAAGAATTTCGTCGAATATATGCGTCGACAAATTTACCAACGATCAAGAGAGAATCGAGAGAGAAGAAAAGAATTACATCACTTTTTAGCTGAATCGAGCGGACGGAATGACCCACAACAGATTGCTTAAGATATGATCTGATTTCTAGAAGCAAGTATACTCGATTAAGGCCATAAACATGTTTGTTGTTGTAATAATGATTCACTTAAGTGGTAATGTAAAGTTGGGGAGGAAAGATGATTGGATGAAAGGGGTCCAGATGGGGGGGATCAAGGAATAACATGTGGGGCGGCGCAGCAGCAGATAACGACATCGATCCCTCATGTTTTCAATCGGTAGGTATGGTTTTATTGACACTGTTACACCGAAGAACACTAACCCTAGATGTAGATGTAGATGTGACCCCTTACCTCTTCTCTAGTCTCCATGATGAATATATATGGATATGATCTTCATCAATCACGAGAGACGTGTGTGATATGTAGACTCCAATTCCATGATCATGGAGAGAGGAGAAGAGACACACGTGCCCAACACACAATAGTGAGTGTCCCAACATTTATCTGGTTAAGGAGGATCTACCGAGGAAACAAAGCAAAGTTATGAGGTGGTGTGCCCATAATCAACCTTGCACTTACTGCAACCTCACATGGAGTTGGACCCCCACCTGACTCGGAGTCGTAAAACTTCTAACAATGTATATACATTACATAGACAGGGCTGAAACCTAGAAAAATTTCACAGATAACTGCATATAGCGTAACTTTAAAATGTTATTTACGGTTCTCATAATTTCCACTTTTTCTCAAGGTGTGAGGTATGCTCGCACCGTTCAGAAAGGGACAGACATCTCGAATTGAGAGAAAGGGAGAAACAACAAGAAATCCGGGACAGAGCAACCGAGGTACTTGTGCAATTGATTGCAGAATTACTGTCTATACGGTGAGAAAAAAATCAAAGTTGGAGGAGTTGTAAATAACAATTTGATGTTGGGATATTTACGTGTAAAAGGGATATAGTTCAAAGTAACTATATGCAATCATCCCTATCCTGAATTTGCACGACTCTGGAACTGAGAGTCAGATGATAGGTTTTGATCTCTCCTTCCAGACATAAAAAAAACAGAGGACTAATCATCAAACTAAGGATTTTGGATTTGGCCTTCTCAATAGCAACAGAGCACATTGCTGCTACACATGCAAGAGGCTTGCTTTAATTTAATCATACACACTTTCCATATATCCACATGTATAAGCCACATAGGCACACCACCCATGTGCCTCATGTGAAGAGGTGCCTCTCCCACACCCAATGCTATCTCCCCACCTGGCTAGCCCTTCGGGTTTCGGCTTTTCTACATTTTACTATTCAGGACCACCATGATTCTTTATGTTTAAAACTTTATTACTCCAAATAATCAAACAAAGAAGCTCTGGAGATGACTACAGATTAGCACTAGACAAGTCTTAAGATAACCTCAAGAACAACCTAATGCAAGTACTAGGTTTCAACAAGGAAAAAAAAGCATTACTAATTGTGGATGCGGATGGAATGAGAGGAAACTTGATTACAAAGGAAATCTGAAATTCAGAAATGGTAGGTATGGATGCATAGAAGGTGGATGAATGACAGATCCAAATTTGTAGGAACGAGGCACTCTCCATGAAATGTGTTGTGTATTATAAGTTAATATCTAAACCCACCCTACATCCATGCCCAATGGCCAATGAAGTTGACAACTCATTCAGCAGAGATAATACTAAATATATGCAGTCCGTATATCTATTATTGTGACATTATTACTAAAGATTATCTCTCAACTATTAAAATTTTGGGGTCTAATTTTGATTTGGTCAGTATAAAGATTATCTATCCAGACTAATATAAATCTGCCAGTATAACCCAGTTGGGTTGTTAGGTGACAATTCTATACTAACTTCATCTGTTGATATAAATAGTTTAAAACAGAAAAAAAAATAGAAGAGATAACATATAGATGCAGAACTGGCAAAGGGTTTCGAACACTGTGTAGACCCTAATAGGTACACCACCTGCAACAGTGCAAGCAGGTAATAGTCTCCCTATGTTCTAAGTGTATGTATCGAGAAAG
This sequence comes from Erodium moschatum, assembly GCA_036897745.1. Classification (NCBI taxonomy): domain Eukaryota; kingdom Viridiplantae; phylum Streptophyta; class Magnoliopsida; order Geraniales; family Geraniaceae; genus Erodium; species Erodium moschatum. The sequence goes on along the minus strand of JAYMSV010001343.1, from coordinate 9,025 downwards.
GATATATCAATACCGTTCTAAAAGATCAACACCCAAATGACCCTTCACTCATCTGTGTTATAGAAGCATGATGATAAAATTGGTTTCTAAATGTTTTTCATCTACCCCTGCTTCCTTATTCACTTACTGTTAACACACCATTATATGAATTTCAGACTTGCACTGCCTCTACATGGCTTTAATAGAACACTTCTGTTGACTTCTTTGTTTCTGATTTTATATATCAGATAAATTATAGAAAAACCACTCCATGCACATGAAGATCACTGAAAGCTATTTTTCTCTTCCTATAAAGCTTTAGGAACAATAAACCTGACTATTGACCTCACAAGAAAATAATGATGATGATGATGATGATGATGATGATGATGATGTTGATGATGATAAAAAAAACTACATATAATAATAATAGTACCAACAACGGGTAAGGAAGACACCCTAGTGTTAAACTCATCAAATATGTAATTTATAGTCAGTTTATTTTGGTACCTACTTGCTGAAATCCACTGTTGTGTCCTCTTCAAGATAAAAACTACTTAAGTCCTTGACCTGTTCGTATGCAAAGCTTGAAACTGCTGCAATAACTGCAGAGACTGGTGATAAAGGTTTAGGTCAATGCCATCGACATTCCTACCTACACGAGCCTGCAAAACAGCCTGAAATGAAACAGAAAAACAGCCTTAATAATATTGTTAGGAAGACATTAACGCAGCAAGGCTTTAAGGTGGATATCATGAAGTTTTTACCTCATTATTAGGTTGAATAGACAGTTCACCGATGAACTGATAGATGGAGCCAATTCGAAAGCTAAGATCTCTAAGGTGTTGGGTGTTGATTCTTAGGTTGGCACTACCATCAATAACTATGGCTATGGCTGTATCTACAGAGTACTCTTGCAGCCTGCAGAGGGAGATGCTGAGCTTTAAATGAATTTATACTACGAAAGGCATTAAAATAATGTGATCACAATCATTACCAGAGCTAATAATAGTTAACGCATAAATATAAAAAAAATATTTTAAGCCATTGACCTGTTTTTAATCATTAATTTCATGATTTTCATCTAACACCAGAACTATAATACTTCTTTGCCCGAGATACAAATATAAAATACATACATAAGCATATAACAGAAATACCCATTACATGTGCCCACATGCAGATGAAAGAGAGGCACTATAATTTGATAGCACATACCTTAGATATTTCCCTGACCAAATCAAACCATTTGAATGGTAATGAGTCCATTAACATCCATGTAACAGACGTTCACAGAACTGTGAATCTTTTTTTGACATTGAAGAATCACTATTTACCAATAATATCAGGACTTTGACCCCCAAAAGTACAATAAACCTATTGAGTGACAAGATTGAATCTCACATGATATGTCAGCATGATGGTATGACACTTCTTCAGAGAGCTAAAAGTTATGAGCAAACAAAAGAAAACTGGTAATTCAAGCGACCCCTGTTGTTGTATCATGCGGCAAATGTATCGTGGTTTCTAAGTCCAAGACATACACCAAACTCATAGTCCCTGGGTAGCATAAACATCTAATAGTCTTTCCTATCTTGTCACTGCTTGTTTTACTATTAATTGATTTAACTACAGAGGGGCTTCTAAGCTAGTTTACTTCTTGGTAAGTAAACTAGCACAGTTTATATTTGTTAAAGAAATTACTAATGTCAGTGTTACGGAAATCATAACCAGAACAAACTATGATCTTCAGTTGTGCAAAGATTCTAGTGTGAAACCAATCTTTTGGCAGGCAGTAAGACATGTCTTCCCAACTTCACTCTTAGCTGGATTATGTATATTAAATTGACAAGCATTTAACTCCTGTTAATTTCAAAATACATGTACAATTATAATATTAGCTCTACACATCACACCATACGGGTTGTTAATTTCAAGATATTTTGAAATCATACAAATGACTAAACAATTCTCAGCACATAAAACATGATTATTTTGTGTTTTCTTTTAATGATAAACAAATACAAGCTTATTGTTTAGTAGTTAGTAATGCAAGCACCATATCATCATGTCAATAACCATCTCCACCTAGCATAACCTCCATACATCATCTGTTCAAGTTCCCCAATCTCCCGAACCTCTTTATCTTCCATAGCCACACATACTTTGGAGGCCATTACCACATATACAGCATGTAATGATACTAGTCAACGTGAAAAGGGGGCATAATAACAAAGATTAGGGGAAAACAAAAATCTTACTTTCCAGTAACTCTGAGTGAAGCCCCTTGTTTGAAGAAGGGGGAAGATGTGTGTAGGTCTTGCAAGGAAACCAGTGCCCCGGATTTTACGGGAGGCAATGCCATTGAGCACAAAACTTAAAGAAATTCAACTCCCAGCGAGCTGAGGCTATGACAAAAAAAAGTAACATCAATGAGTATGTGCTTTCAATCAGGGATTCAAATGCAATGCTTTCAATGTAGAGCACAGTGAAGAACACACCAAAAAAAATGGCTTAATTTCTGAAGCTAAATAAAAATGATTCCTTTTTTCATATGGAACACTGACAAAGATGTTTCATAACACATCCAAATTTATGACAGCAAATACAAAAGAATCAACTTTGCTCTTGAAATAGCAGTTGTTAGATCAGTAATTAACAGTTAAAGCATCGTTCTCACAGAACAATTGGGATTCAATTCATTGTAATGAGCTCCTACCTCTGGAACGAATAAACCCTAATCAGTGTTCACGTGTAAGTGTACATGGATCATACCTTCGAATGGGCGAGACTGTTCGATGGCTTTGCTTTGCTTTGCTGCTGCTCTATCACTATGCCCCACTCCCGAGAGAGTAATTCAGCGAAAGCCAGAGCATTCAAAGGAAATTGGAAAATGGCGCTTTTTGTTTTCGGGGTAATAATGTCAATTACATTATTTTATCTCAATGCTTTACAGAAAATCACTCTTACAAGGAAAATTTAGAAATCAAATTCATTCAAAAGTATCAATTCCATTTGTCTTTTTGGATAAATGATAGGTTCGTTATTTTAAAAATGATATTGTTTTGTCCTATGAATTATTTGGAGAGAGCTCGTCGGATTTGCGGGCTCTCGTTCCCGATCGGAACTCACCGGTTTATCTCTGCACGTTGGTTGTTCCCAAAGCAAACAAATCCGTGGTGGTTGTTGCTCAAGCAAAGGGTGGCGAGGAGAGGAGGTTGTTGCCCGCTGCCTATTTCGAGAAGGTGAGTTCCGTCTTCGAGATCGACGAGTTTGACACTCCTCTATGAATGGGATGCGGTTGTGAGAAGTACATAAGAAGTGAGAGAGTGAATCAAAAGAGAATAAGTGGAGTTTAGGTTTAAGACAAAGGGATAATATGGTCATTTTTAAAAAAAACTGGATCATGCGCTTCGCACATGACCATTTTCAGTCCAGAAAAGTGAATGTTGTGAAAGAGTTGTACAAGTCATTGTTTGCTTGATTCTAATTTGAACTGGATTAATCCAAAGATAATTCAATCAAATTCAGTTAAATGGTTAGGTTACTTATCACTGGAATCCAGTGGCACACAAATTAAATGCTTTTAAAGAAATGTATTAAATGAGAAAAAGAATACACACAATTTAGTTATGTACAAATATGCAATTGATCAATAACTTGGCCTATATACAACTAGCTAAGATACAAGAACAAAAGAGAGACAGAAAGTGGTTATATCCATATGTCTGTTTATTATAAGAACACCAGAGGAGCATAGAATTCACCCTCATTGAACACTGGTCTCAAGTCTTCTTCGCAGAGGAACTCCAAGGGCAAGCACACCAGATGTCCCCTCACTGCCTTCAACCTCTCTTCCGGATCGGTTTCCATAACCACTCCATTCTCCTCCCACTCTAACCTCTCAGGAGCTACACCCAAGTCAATGGTGGTGTGCCCAAGTTTCTCCTTCCACTCGGATATGCTTTGCCTCAGAGCAGCTCTGCATCGCATACTCAGTTTATCTCTCATTCAATCTTTGCTAAAGAATATACAGGGAAGTTTATGGATGTGACGTACCTCGAGTGTATAAGATCGTTGGGGATGCAAGCAAATACATCATGGTAAATTTTAGTATTTTCCTGCAAGAACGAAGTTGAGAGCAGTGTCATGTTTTGATTGTTTTCTCAATCAAGTCCATTTGTATGTACGTTACTAATCACACCTTTGCAGTTGATAACCATAGGTCTTTGTATGTTGTCTCCGCCACAGGGTCAATGATTCGACTGATCTGAAGGAAGTCAAAACACGCATAACTTTCTTTTTAGTTTGACGATGCCAATTTCAGAGAACCTTAAGTGGTGGAAAAGCAGATGAGAGATATTGTGTTCTCCTTGAAATGTCGCTTGTTAAGAGGAATATGCATGGTATTCAAAACATCAGAGTTTACAAACCTCTCCAGCATGAAGACCCAGATGCTCAGACCACAGAGAACATCGAAGACTATGAGTGAACTTTCCAGCCTTCCATGGCTCTCCGTTCATAGTGGAGTCAAGAAACTCCTTATCTTCAATAACAAGCCCAATCTGAAACCAGAAGACATGTGCCTCAGTTATTTGATTCTATATTTCATTTGTATTATGATGGAAGGGGTATATATCTAATCTAGCTAGACCTTCAGAGCAATGCAATCACATAACAATGTAAGATTTATACTCTTAACTCGCTATTTTTACAAAGCCTAAATTCAGTTGTCTCGTAATGTATCGTGGTTGGCAAGTGGCAAGAGATGTGATTGTCGCTAATCACACAGGACCGACTATAGATCAAATGACATGCGGTTTTCGAAAAAGCATCTTGAAAGTAGAGTTTGGTTCTATTTTTTGGGTCATAATCAGGTTCTATCCGGGCAACATTTGCAGATGGTGTTATTGAATTTCTAACTTTTCAACTGACGCCCAATTACATATGAAATTACTGAACATAGAAACAATCTTTGAGATGGAACACAAACACACCTCGGAGTCTCTCGATCCAAGTAAACTCCTGTCATTGATATTAGAGGATCCAATCAAGGCAACTCGATCATCAATAATCAGTACTTTGCTGTGCACATATACCTGCTTGAACAATAATTATTTAGAATGAAGCATATGCTCGGTTTTCGTAAGGTCTATAATAGAATATGCATAGTCAAAAGATTCAATGAAATTTCATTTTGAAATTATATGCAAGAAGCTTAGAGATTAAATGACGATGTCTCAAGCAAAAAGGAAAGCTGATAGGGTAAGCACAGTATGCTATCCTTGGTAGGTTTGTTCACTAATACACGTCATCTTCATTCTACAGGTACTTCAAAATAAAATTATCAGTTAGTTTGGAAGTACCCTTCAACAACTATAAAATGTGTGTGATAATGGACTAATCTAAGAGAGGGTTATCGACTAATTAATAAAGAAAACTAAAAGTAAACACAGTTAAAATAAAAGAAAGGTCGAACAAATGGAGATATATGGTACAAGTCTGCAAGATGATACCTGACTTGTCACCACAGGACCACCATCAAAAAGTTTACCATGGGACCGTAAGCCATAGAAAGAAATATAATCATTGGTCCTGGAACCAAGTAGCATGCTGAGCTTATGCAAAATTGAGGTATTTTTCCAGCTCACGGTTCGATACTGCCAATGCATTAAAGCTCTAACAGTGGCCGCTCCACCGTCATCCAAACCTCCCTGTTATTGAAAAAGAAAATAATGTATCTTAGAAATGGCAGGTAAAAAAATACATCTTAGAAGTTCATGTTTGGATTTATTAGGAAATACAGTCACAATACCTGAAAGCCAGGTAAGAGAGGAATGACCACAATGACCCTAAAACATGACTGCTCTTTGTGTGCTCGCCGAATACGGTTATACAGTGCTTCCGCCACACGATTCTGGATAATTTCATCGCCCGAGAGGCCCGATATGAAAAATTGATTCTGGGGAAACAATGAATAATAGAATAGCATATCAGCCCATAAACATTTTTTAGCATTTTGATGTGGCTAATGATTTCTATGAATACTATGAAAACAGAAGTATTGAAGTGGATCTTTTTTAGTGCAACTTTCCTAGGTTCTCTAAGAAGAGATGCGGATTTTTTGGTGATGTAACTTTTGCTTGCAGGCTTAATTATTAGGAAAGCCACACCAAAATATGTATGACAGGACTAGGAGAAAACTATATAATGATCACTGAACTTCATTGGTTACCTCAATGTAGATAAAATGTTCTGCTTTCTCAATGAAAGAACAATAAGAATTATGAATGCTTTCTTCTGTTCGGCTTGTTCCTGCAGACCATTGGCTGACACTTCTTGTAACCTAGAAGTCATATATTCATTCAAGGCATCTGGGATTAAAACATAGGTACATAATTTTCGGAGTAAGATCAATAAGAGCAGACGAAACACAATTACAGTAGAATTGTAAGCTATGCCAATAATAAATGACCATGCATACTAGAAGAAATGAATATGCCCTACACTTACCCTTTTGCTATCAAACCCAGTATTTTAACAAGCAAAGCTTATTTAGGACAAGTAGTATGCTTTAATACAAATCTTGCTTCAACTAGACCAATAATTAACGGAAACAGGAGTTACTCTTTAACTAGTTTGGACTTGAAAAAAGGAAAAGCAATAAATGAGCACACATAGCCTGCAATGCCTATCAGATGGTTAGCTCATACTTTACATAAATAACCGACTTCTTGACCAAATAGAATGATATAAATAACACAATCACAGAACATCATGGTATTTTAATATCAAATTTCATGTCTTTGTGGACCTTTAAGAGAGTATAAACTAACCTGGCAACGGCATGCGACCCGTGGACCAACTTGTCCGTATTCATAAACAGAAGCATCGCGATCACCTTCTCCTGGAGGTTCAAACCAGTCATCTGAACTTTTCAGATGAGACTCTGTTACTGAATTTAAGTTGGTTTCACTATGAAGATCCATAAAATCGAGGTCATTAATAGATCCTTTCATCTGAGCATTTGGAACTGAACTTTCAATGACTCTAGTTGGCTGACTGAGAAGATTCGTATCCTTGGAATTTAACTTCTGCTGTGATTCAGAATCAACAGAAGCTGGAGGTAAAAGCAGTGGAATATCTTGCAATGGTGATCCTGAGTTACATATATCTTCTCCTTTGACTTCATTCTTGTTCTCTTCTGCATTATTATTTCCAATGTCAATTTCTCTGCTTTTTCCCAAGTAATGAGGGATGACCATATGATGGTGAGGCATAAGCAAAGGTATTGCTTGTTCATTTAGAGCTTTGTTTCTCTGCATAAAATGTTTGACTATGTTAAGTGACATAAGAAAAAAATACAGGACAAAAATACTTGACAAGCAGATGCAACAGGAGCAACCTTGGCATGATTCCAGCGCTGAACAAAGTGCCGAGCAACATCGCGACAAGGAGGACCCCAGAGAGCACAATGGACATCATGCCATGGCATACGGGGATACTTTGTACGGTCCAGTTCATCTTTCATTGTGTCTTCCCAAGAATTTGGTTCAGATTCCCTGACCAGACAGAATAGTGAATTTTTTTTGTCAGATGTTTGTAAACAGACCATCATATTTGTAAATTGACAAGTTAAGCATATCATGGGGACAGTCAGCAACCTAATAAGAGGGCATAATGAGATCAGTAACATTCAAATGTACAACATATAGTCATTTAGTATAAAACTATTCACACGAGGAGTCAAAATCCTATCTAGTGTCTTTCGAAAGTTTGCTTTCAGTTCTCCATAAAATGATGAGAGAAAAATAGATTAACCTTGGGTTGTAGTAGTCCTTTCCAGGCCATGTATGAGGAGGATGATCGCCTACTTTGTGTTCAATTGTATCATAACGGCCAAAGCATAAATCTAATCCTCCAATGAAACAGATTTGGTAATCAACTATAACCAGTTTCTCATGGTGTGACCTATAATATAACCAGACAGGTTAGCTACAAACGAAACACAATAGCAGGAGGTAATAAACAGCAAATACTAAAAGATATGAATTCAGCCTCTAATTTCAATTTGGTGAAATCAAAGTTTAAGTGGATTAAAATAGTAAATCGCATACCATAAATAAACACCAGTGGAGAAATGGTCAGGATAACGTAGAACTCGCACGTTCTCATGAATGCTACAGAGCATTTTTTTACTGTATAAACTATTAATTTTTAAAGCAATGGCAACCTCCTTGTACATAAGAATATAAATCTGCATGATCATAGAAGTTAAAAGAATCATTCTCAAGATCATTTGGAAACAATTACATTACAAAGAAGTATGAAGGAAATCCATAAGGAAAATTGATACTATCAATGTACCATTAACCGGTCGTCACATGCTACAAGTAAGCAGATAAACCTCCAAAAGTGAGAATACATAAACAATGACAAAAATTCATTCATTTTCGCACCTGAACTCCTTGTTTAGCCTTTTCTTCCAGTAAGGCATCAAGCCGAGAGGAAGCGTGATTTTGAAAGGAGCGCCTGAGGTACAGTTCTGGGCAAAGCCACCAACCAGTAATAAATATCTGCATGCAACATTCAGTAGTTTGAGTCTACTGGTAAATGCTGACATAAACCAAAGGCAATTCAAGAGATAGTAGAAAGGTAAACCTCTGATTTTGCGCCCTCTATTGCAGAAGCAATTGCTTCAAAGCCTGCTTGACCATCTATTAACCATTGAACTTGACTCCCATCTTCAGACAAGCCCCTTGGAGGAGCAAATGACCCAAAACGGTGAGGATGACACCAGCCCTCATGAGGCTTCAGAACAGCATCATTTATTGCAGATACCCATTCTTTAACCTTGAGACTATCTGTCGTTCTGAAGTTTATGCTCCGATTTCCACAAGAAACCTTTTAAGTGTCCAAGTTAGACTTAAATGGTAAAAAATCATAAATAAATAGAAACAAGTTTGGAAGGAAGTTGCATTCAGTAGACCAGAAGGAGAGGTCTAGTGGCTAGGGATGCCCACCTCAAAGGTCAGGCACCTAGTAA
>JAYMSV010001342.1:0-13094 GCA_036897745.1 Erodium moschatum | reverse complement strand
TATGTTTTATCATTCAATTACATGTGTTTTATCACCTCAGTGCATATAATTTATCATCCAATTACATGTGTTTTATCACCTCATCACATGTTTTTTTTATCATCATAGTACCTATTTTTTTTATCACACCATTACATGATTTTTATCATACCCCTTACATTATTTTTATCAGTTCATCACATGTTTTTATCATCTCATTAAATGTTTTTTTTTATCACTTTATCACATGATTTTTATTAACACTGAACACTAGGTTTATCATCCTGATACAAAACACTTATTATTGAAGATTTATGAAAACTAAACTTTAGTTTTATCACGCCGATGTAATTTTTTTTCGTGCTTTAATATATATTTACCACTAGTCTTGATAGAAAGCCCTTGAAAAAAATAAAAATATTAGTGCGAAGTAGGAATAATTAAATTAGTAAATTGGTTAAAAAAAATTAACACTTATACACATGGTGCTACTATTACAATAATAACATTGATTTTCATGATTTTTAAGATAAAAGGAGATAAAGAAGATTTTCAATAAATTTGTTTTGTATGCAGGGATAATTCCATCTCACTATCTCGATTATAGGATTCCAAAATTACTATCATAACCAATTTTTTTCCGCTACCCTAAAGTTTCGTTTATCTCAATTTAGTACCCACCGTCTGTTTCCGGCAGTTTTTGGACGAAAATTGAGACAAACGAAACTCCAGAGGAGCGAGAAGAAAAAAAAGGCTTAAGCTCCGTCCAAAATCTGTCGAAAACAAACGATGAATATCAAATTGAAATAAACGAAATTTCAGGATAACAGAAAGAAAAAGAAGTTCAAAATAGTAGTTTTGCAATCCCATAATTACAAGGTAGTCAAAATGGAATAACCCATTGTTTATATAATAGGGTTAAATATCGAAACTTACTTTTAATCATTGGTCACGAACACTACACTACTCAATGTTTCAAAATGACAAATACACTACCTTAAGTATTTGTCACGCAATTCTGTTAGTAAAAATGGACGGAATATTCCATTCCTTTAGTCATATGACTTCACGTGTCTTTTAATAGATGACGATTTTACCCCTACTTATTTTACCTCTATACATTTTATAAGGAACAATAACATTGTATTGTTTTTTTATAAAATGTATAGAGGTCAAATACGTAGGGTAAAATTCTTATTTTTCCCATCCATTAAATGACACATGGGGTCATATAACTAACGGAATGGAATATTCCATCCACTTTTACTAACAAAATCGTGTGACCAATGCTTAAATGATGCATCTGTCATTTTGAAACGTTTAATAATGTAGTGTTCGTGATCAATAGTTAAGAATAAGTTTCGATATTTAACCTTATATAATAAAACGGGGAGCCGAGAGGAGACAGAAGGATATATAAATATATGTCATAAAAATCAAATCAACGCACCACCGTCATAGCCGCGAAGCTGTCGCCTCCGCTGAGAATCGCACTTGCTTCTCCACCTTATACTGCGCCGTCCCACGCTTTCTCCCTCTCTTGTATGTTTGCTTCCTCGGAAGGAAGCCAATACATGAAAATTTCTCCACTTCGCTCATCCCTTACTTTTCAATTTGTCTCTGGTAGAGCAGGTCTCTTTCTAAACTCTGCTGCTGCTTTCGTTTTTTCCTCCTCAGCAATATAGATTTTAGATTTCTTTCTAGTTTTGGATCTGAATTAGGTAAAATGTGGTTTTATTTGCAGCATTGTTTCGGCGATTCACCATAATTTCCGGTAATTTTGAAATCAAAATTCCTCTCTAGTTCGGAGTTGTGTTACTCGACAAGTGCTTATAGAGAAGAATGGAGGCGGCATGTTCTTCAAGCGGTATGGGTTTGGTGAGAACAACAGGGAGATGCAAGGATTTTGTACGGCCTAGTCAGCTATTGAGGAGAGACTATGATGCTCGGTTGCTGAGATGTAGTAATTTGCTATTGAAATGGGGGTTTTCCAGAGGGTCGGCCTTGGTGCTTCCTGGGTCATGTAAGGATTCACAGGGTAAGCCTAAACCATTAACATGCTACCTACCTTGTTCTTACTTGTTTGTTACAATATAATGATATATTGTAAAGAAAATTACAAAATCCTGCATTTGAGTTGGTCAGATCATTTATGAGCTAGCTTAACATTCTCTTTCAATATGAGACTTTTCTTTACTATGTTGTGGGTTTTGCTGCTTAAGATGTTGTATGATAATGCCTTAGGCCCTAAGACATGGTAGCAGACAAATCTTTATCTTTCTGTACTAGTAATAATTTGTAGCTGTTGATATTCCAGTTCAACGGGGTGAATTTATTCTAGCATATTTTTGGGGAGATGTTGAATTTTATTCCCTCACCCTTCTGAAGCTTTAGATTATTGATGATTGGGATAGTTGCAGGCAGCTCCCCAAGTAGAAACCATTTTTAACATAACTAATCCATGTTCAAAACTTTACAGCTACCCCATCTTATAAAAACTGCACTTTGATGAGCCATTAGTTAAATTTGTATATAAAAAAACATACCCTTTTCATCACATGCTTGTCATGTGACTCAAAATTATGCTATTAGGTTTTCCTCCATGCTTTATTATCAATTGTATGATTGAAGTCTGAATCAGAAGCCACAACAAGCACAAGCATGCTAGTGGTGGTATTTGTTTGGATCAAGTCATCTTTGTTTCGATGAATCTTCTTTTTCTTTGTGTCATTAACTTTACATTGGAATAATACTTCTCTGTAGCTCCTATACTGGAATCAGGAAACTACTATCCATCTTTTGATGGGAGCTGGTCACTACTAAAGGTATGGAAGTTATTTCTTGCACTGGTTGTTCATGTCTAATAACAAACATATTGTCCCCTTAAATCTTGCTGATAGTTCTGGATGCTTTTGGTTGAATCTGATGAATGCTGATATGATTGCAGAGTAAGGCACAAGAAGTTACCCCAGCCTTACGTGAACGATGTATATTTCTTGTTGGTTAGTTCTTTAATCTCAATCTAATCTTCAAGAAGTACTATTAGTGTGCTTATGCTCTATAATTGTGGAACTCAGGAATGATGGGCTCTGGAAAAACTACTGTGGGCAAAGTTTTATCGGAAGCGCTGGGTTATTCTTTTGTCGACAGGTTGGTCTCATAACTTTCTTCAGTAGGGGTTCATTGCCATCAAATGTTACTTTTTTATTATGCGTATCACGATTAAGCTCCCTTGAATAGTTAATTATATTAATGTAAGATCGGGTATCCTTACTGTAAATTGTCCTTTTATAGCGACAAATTAATTTCCCTAGTGCTGGGATTAGTTGTTGTTGTTCTTTTCAAAATGGATCGTGTGTCTGCTTCTAGAGTTAAATTGCTTGGTTCTGTGATATCAATCATGTGTAGTCCTGTTGTTATCAAACAGTTATCTTGTTGCATTACACAGCCCTTAAGAGTCCTCTGGTTCGAATATTCTTAGAGCGTCTTGCTGATGCATTCATGCTGTGCTGTCTAAGATGGTGACCATCCTAACGGTTTACTTGCCAAATTCTTCTTCTGTTGAATTAAGATTTTGACATGTTTATCCAAAAGTTTATATGTTGGTTGGTGTTGCAGTGATGCATATGTTGAGGAAACAGTGGGTGGATCTTCTGTGACCCAGATTTTTAATCAGTGCGGTGAGAGTTTCTTCAGAGATTGTGAGGTTTGTAAGTAAATATGCTTCGATATAACTTTAATTCTTTCCATTTATATTGACTCAGTATTTACCTATTTTTCCATCTGTGGGAATGAGAAACTAATGAGTTTTGTTCCTTCCCAGAGTGAGGCGCTGCGGAAGTTGTCTCTGATGCCCCGGCAACTTGTTGCGACGGGCGGTGGTGCAGTAGTTCGACCTATTAACTGGTATGCAGGGGTCATTTGATATTTCTATACATCTCTGCCATCATATATCAATAAATCAATTTAGTTGATTGAATGAATTGCATTTAAATTCTTAATCTTTCAGGAATTATATGAGGCAGGGGATCACCGTGTTTTTAGATGTACCTCTTGATGCCTTGGCAAGAAGAATTGCTGCTGTAGGAACTGGTTCTCGCCCTCTTTTACATTTTGAATCTGGCGACCCTTACACAAAGGTAGCCACCGAGAGTGCTCTTCCTATTTTCTTATTTTTACTTATATTCCAGGTCGTTTATTTTGATATGTCTATTTCGACTTCCCCACAGGCTTTTATGGGACTATTCGCCCTTTCAAAAAAGAGAGCCGAGGATTATGCTAGCGCAGATGTTACAGTTTCCCTTACACGTATGTCTTCTTTTGTGTCCTCAAGAGACTTAGTTTCAGTACCATTGCCGATTTGGAGCATTGGTAGTAATTTATGCGACGTGATAAGCCAGACTCAAGTAGGACAGTTAAAAGATTGCTGTTGAATTGCTAATGCTGATAGTTGAATGGTCTTACTTTTCAGGTCTTGCAGCTAAACTTGGTGTTGAAGATGTAGCAGATATCAGACCGGCTACCATAGCCATTGAGGTAACTCGTCATTAGTTGCTGTGGGGAGGTCATTTTTCAGGGGAAACTTTGAGAACATCATATTACTATATCATGAGAAATGACTAGCTCTGCCTTTCTTTACTAACTTCATTATTTATTCTTGGCAGGTACTTGGAGAGATACAGGAATCTGTAAAGGAGCGCAATGTCAAACCGTTTGGATAGACTATGATTGTCGTCCAATTCTATGAACTTGGCTAATATGGAAGACTGGAAGTGGCTGTCAGTCGACTAAGGAGTATGTGGGACGTGATCCATTTTTATTTTCGTCCTTGAATTATACAATTTTGTTGGAATAAACTGATATAGATTAGGCATGGTATATATATACAACTCTGATCCGGACTTTTTCATATAGATTTGGTTGTCACCTGTTTTTCATTTTCAACGTCAACTTTTTAAATTCTTTGCTTGACTGGTTATATTTTGGTTTATTTTTATTTGTCAATATATAAGCATACTGTGGTAAAACATATGAAGAACAGAAACTTGTCTTGGTATTGTACCAAGAACATACCCCAACCAAATACTATTCACGGTGATCATTAGAACTTGAATAAGGGTGGTGAGAACACAACTTAAGTAAATAATAGCACACGGTGAAGCGAGAGAGCAAGCACAAGTGTACAACCAAGTCCTCTATTTATAGGACAAGAAAAGATAGAAATGTGTTGAAAAAACTACTGATGCCTTGGGTTCTTGAACTACCAAATAGATAACACCAACACATGTTTGTTTATTATTTTCTTGGATTCAGAAAAAGTATTAATTTCTCAGGACTTGTAATCCTCTTATATGAGCACGTTCAATGGAACGGTCCGGATCGAGTCCCGGGTTGGGGCTGGGGTTAACCCGAGACCTAAGACCCAAGACGGACGGCCCGGATCGAGTCACCTAGCTTGCATAGATCTGATTGAAGATCATATGCACTGATGCAAGTGAATATAAGATCATGTGCTACTGAAGTGAATTGATGATCATATATGTGGATGCAAGTGAATTCAAGCATTTGTTGTAAACTTCAGTATAACCAAGCACAATTTTACCATCTCCTCCAACTTCAGCATATGCTAAACCACCCAATCTGCATAGAACTGATTGAACATCATGTGCACTGATGCAAGTGAATCCGAGATGTGTCCACTAATACAAATGAATGTTAAAGACCGAAACACTTGAAAATGTTTCACATGTATCAATTACTTACTTTCATTGAAGAAAGTGAAACTCAGCTACAATATTGTATATCAAAATCAAACGACATTCCTTGACGAGCATGCATCACTACGTAACCTTCTTTACATCCTCAAAATCTGCTAACTATCTCCAACTGCGCCCCTCTCATCTACCCTATTGAACCAAATAAACTCTAGCTCATTTACAATTGCTTACAACTATGAGATTGCACTTTCACTTACACTCATCGAGGTCCAGACAGCTCTATGGCTTCCATAATAAACGAAGATTCTTCGTGGATGTCACTGTAATTCCTGCAAAAAGTACACGCCCTTGGCTCACAAACATGTCCTACACCTTGGCCCTCATCACCTTGCCCCGACTGGCCAGCCAGTCTCTCCAACACCTTCAACACCGCTGACATCTTAGGTCTCACACTTGGATGTGACTCCGTGCACTGCAGCGACAGCTCCACCAATTTCTCCAACTCCATCACATCGAAACATCCCTTCAGATCCCTGTCTGCTAGCACTTCCACCCTCCTCTCTTCTTGCAGCGTCCTTACCCAGTGGAGAATCATTCCCTTCTGAACCTGCCCATTCCCGGCATCCAAAGCTTTTTGCCCTGTTATCAGCTCCAAAAGTAGTATGCCAAATCCAAAGACATCAGTTTTTTCGGAGGACTGGCCAGTTGAAAGATATTCTGGGGCTATGTGTCCTACGGTACCCCGAACTGCTGTAGTGACATGCGAGTCTCTCTGATCTAGTAGCTTGGCAAGACCAAAATCACCCACCACAGCTTCAAAGCTTTCATCAAGCAGAATGTTTGCAGCTTTGACGTCCCTGTGAATTATCTTAGGATTGCACTGTTCATGCAAATATAGAAGTCCTCGCGCTGCCCCAATGGCAATATGCATTCGTCTGTTCCAGTCCAGAGATGGCTTCTCTTGGCAAATGTCTGTTCAACATAATAAACCAATGAGTAGCAGAATCGAAATAAGCGTTGATCGCAGATAGCTATTGCGTAATACAAGTCTTTTGCACATGATAGAAATAAACGATTATTTACATCTACCTTCGTCAAAAATGCCCTTGACTATAATCTCAAAAAATACCATTTTTTCGTCTTTTAAGGAGTCGGTTTAATTTACTAAACCGTTTTTACATATAATCAAAAATGTTTTTGGTAGTTATGAAGTCTTTTGAGATTCGAGTCTGAGTATATTCGGCATTTTATGGCGAAAAGGGCTACATGCAATTTTTTTTAGAGTTTTTTTTTAGAGTTTAGGTAGCTGTAAATAACGTTTCAAAGTTGGAAATAGCTATCTGCAATTAACCCTAGGAGTAATAGTATGATCGGCATAATTGCAATTAAAATGAAACAAACCTCTCAAGCGGTCTGCAACACTTCCATTTGGCATATAAGGATAAACAAGCATCCTTTCTTCAGTGGTCATACAGAAGCCATACAAACGCAGAAGGTTCCGGTGCAAAGCCAAGCCTATCATCTCAACTTCAGTTTGAAACTGAACCTCTCCGGTAAAGTTCGGATCTTTCAGCCTTTTAACTGCCACAAGTGTCCTATTTGGAAGGCACCCTTTATAGACAACACCAAATCCACCTTGCCCAAGAACGTTTTTCTGACTAAAATTGCTAGTAGCAATTTGCAATTCCCGAAATGAAAACCTCTTCAAATGGCCAATTTCAAATTCATAATCTTGCTGCACTGCAGAATTGAATACCCACAAATATCATCACCTATGAACAAGAAATTGAAAATTAACAATAAAATGTAACCAGTGTAGTTTATAGAAGGTACCATTTGATATGAAGAGAAGGCGTGATCTATACCAATGCACCCAACAAACAAGCAGCATAACAGACACCACAAATGTGCAACTAATCCCGAGGGCAGTAGAAAGGGCCCACCTGTGATGATCATTGACTTTTGTAGATTGTCCTGTGTCTGCATATGAATGATTTCAATTTCATACACCAATTCATATAATTGGCTAAGTAGCAAGAGGATATCATAAGTTCCACATATCTTACCATTTGCTGGTTTTGACACACCTATGCATATTTGTGCAGATGAAGAGCAAAGAAATCTGTTGCCTGTAATACTACAATGAAGCATGTAAACTTTTAGATTTATTTAGTACTTCATTATAAACAGATTTCTATCAGAGATTTATTTCGAAAAAAGGAACGTGTTCTTCCATATATCTCACCTGTAACCTTTTGCTAATATCTTTGGAGTAGGACCACTAAGATTGTTGAATGATAAATCCCTATATGGCATTATGAATTAGAATAAGTTTACACAAAACTAAATGGGGAGTAATGTGATGTGTAGTGAAGTACATACAAGAATGAAAGGCCTGTTAGACTTGCCACATGTTTGGGGATCTGTCCGGATAAATTGTTTCTACTCAGCCGCCTGAAAAGCTTGGAATTTCAAATTTAGCATGAATGGCCGGATCGAGCACAAGAACAAAACGTTATAAATAGTAATGCCCTATATACTATATAGAGGTCAACCCACACTTACAAGTAACTTAGATGAGCTAGAAAACCCAGAGAGCTTGGAATTTCTCCAACAAACTGGTTACCAGAAACATCGAGGGTTTGGAGTTCTGAAAGCTTCCCTATCTCAATAGGCAGAGGGCCAGATAATTGATTGTTCTGCAACAACCTAAATAGTAGAAACAAAATAATATAGCAGTAAATACATTAAAAAGAATTCAAGTTCACACTTCTATAGGTAACAAGTTTTGTGTCTCAAGAAAACTATGCTTCTTGATACATTCTGAAAACAAGAATGAGCTGCCATTTCCCCAAGTACAACTTCCCTAATTATCAAATTTAGTGCATATCACTATTCACTATTACAATTCGATGATTTTTTTAGAAGAACGTTGCATTTTGATGAATGTGGCCCCAAATCAAGCAATCAATCTCTATTAGGCAATGAACAACCAACTTATTTAAGTCCAAGACAGTCAATAAATAGTCACTGAAGTTGCAGCAAATTCGTGAGAAGCACTGAGTGATAAGCTTACATAGTTCGAAGATGGCTTAGATTTCCGATACTTGGAGAAAGTGTTCCCGATAAGCCCATATTAGCCATTTCCCTATCACCAGTAATCAGAACAAAAAAACACATTCACCTTTGTATGCCAAAAATGATAACAAAGCATCTAAAGTCTGAACCTGGATATTAAATTATAACCGAATCCACTATTTTAGAGAGTTGTTGACATTGACACAAATACTGTACGCAATCAAGCAGGAAAATTAAAACAGAAAATCTACAAAAGGTAAAGATTGAATATGAATTTCCAATTGATTAAAATCAGTGAACATTTACTTTACATTCTAGACTTCTTTCAAATTCAAATTGTCCTTAATTCAGTGGAGACTTTCTTTTCTCTTGTGCTCAGATGCAGTACAGAAACATCTCACAGCTCAACAAATACTCATATCTGGTAAATTTAATCGTTCTTACCTATTTTCTTGGGGTTTCTCAGCATCCAAACAGAACAACCAAGTTTAGACTCACCATCTGAGACTCAAGATTCCATTCCATGTTGTTTATACTACAACATCCTTCACTATCTTATGCTATGATAAGTTTTCTCATTACAAACTCAAGTCCTAGCAATCAAGCACAAAAAAAAACACTAGAAAGATGCTGGTCTGGTGAACTTACAGTGAAGTGACATAACCTTCAGAAGAGCAAGCAACCATGTTCCAAGTGCAAGGATCCACAGAGTTTATATCCCACCCATTCATCACCCCCAACTCATCCCTCATCTTAGTCTTCACAGACATCAATGCGGCCACTTCATTTTCCCCAAACAAAATAAATATCAAATTTGAAGAAAACCCAAAATGTAAATCCACAGAAATAAAAAGACATAGATAAGATAACATGAAAATGCAGCACCAGACCTTCAAAGTTAACTCCTTTTGGCGAAAGAAGGCTGATAGAGGGCGCAACCAGTAAGACCCAAAAGCTAAGCCACAAGTAAAGCAACAGCAAACCAACCTTTACACTGTAAAGTGCCATTTCTAATTCCAAGCCACGAGAAGAAGACAAAACTTTTGATTTGGAAGCTTTCTATAAATGGGTTTGTTCGAACTTGACATAAACAAGAAAAGGAAGAGCCCAAAATCCAAACTGTACACTGTAAAGTGCCATTTCTAATTTGATTTGGGAACTTTTTAGAAATGGGTTTGTTCGAACTTGACCTAAACAAGAGCAAAAAAGCTCATGGCACTGCAGAGAGCAAAAGGATTAAGGGCTGAAGTCATCATCCAATCTCACTCTCACCTCCACTTCCTCTTTTTGGAATCTCCATTTTGTCTAGGAAACCCCAGACCACAGCTCAAAATATTAATAAAAGATTAAAATCGACTATATGATAATAGATGGGTTTGGTTTGAATAATGAGAAGCTCGAATGAATGATGACCGTAAGACCAGGAAAGTTTTTGAACTTTTCTCGAGATTTGGGCTTATGACAGAGATTGTCCCTCTGTCTTTTTTCATCGTTGCAACATCATCATATCATATCCGTGATTATGGTTATGATACCATGTCGTTTCATCTAGCTGATGATGTTTCTATTCGTTGTAGATCAACGGCTCAGCTTGGACGATGATTTTTGATACTGTGCAGTGGCGGTATACAAATTTTTACCCGTTCAGTCTCCGTCTTGAAGCCAGCGCTGGCGCCAAATTATATAAGTTGCGGGTATTTTAGACTTTTCTGGACCACTATACCCGCGGAACGATGTCGTTTCCTTGAATTTTACAATAAGCCTTGTTCATCATCCAATGTTGTTGCCCAAACACTGCACAACTCCTGGTGGAAAGAAAGATGATTTTCAAGTTCCCAGCTGATATGAAACATGAAAGCAAAACATTACCTTGTAGAATAGCAACTGCCATACATTTGTGACATATTTCCTTCTGAAACATTTGTTTTTACCCATGTATAGTCATGGGAGAAGAAGGGTTGGGTTGCTATTAAGACAGTAAAGCGCGCATGTTTTCGTTTTAATGAGGTTAGACTTACTTGACGATTTCCAATGCTGTTGGGAAAAAATACAACTGACCCGATGATTTCGGTTTCGTCGTGAAAGTTACCACTTGTGCGACGATATTAGAGTTCGTTGTCCAAAATAACCTGGTTTCGACGACAATATTCAGAAACGTTGTTAAGATGGACATTTACATATCGATTTTCTAGAGCATGGTGTAGGATGACATCTTTGTCGACGATCATAGATTTCTTCGTATAAGATGACCTCTGGGTCAACGGTTCAAACAAATTGTCACCGAAGTCAACTATGGATTTAAGTCTAAAACCTTCGACCCGATTCGAAAATCTCGTTTTTTTCGTATTTTTTCCGCTCCAACTTGGACCTCTCTGTGAAATTTGTTGACTCCCCGACTGTTATTATATTATTATTATTCGTAGGTGTAATTACGCTTAGCTACACCTATAATTATCATTGATTATCACTTAGGTACAATTAACTTTTTTTCGTTTGATAGATACCCTAACTTTCAAGTTTTTACACTTTACTACAATCCGTTAGTTTTTAGAACTTTTTTTCGTCTAAGATACCCTAACTTTCAAGCGGAGTGTAGTAAAGTGTAAAAATTTGAAAGTTAGGTATCTCTCAGATGAAAAAAAAAAGGTAAATGTATGTAAGTGATAATCAGTGATAGTTAGGTATAAGTGTATAACTAAACGTAATTGCCCCTTATTTACGACTGTTTAACCATGTCATCATTTTTATGGAGATAACCCTGGTCCCTTTGAGTTGTTTTCAAGTCATCAGAAGAAGATCGAAGAGATAGACGAAATGACACTTGTTCAAATAAGAAGTTGAATATATTCATTCAAAAAACATGTCTTTATTGAACTTCCATGCAGTCTACCAAACCAATACAATTATTTCAAACATGTTTCAAGCCTTAGTGTTGGTAGGAATAGGAAGGGGATGCAACGAGCTTTGGGTGCAAGCACATTTTCCATGTTTACAAAAGGCCTTAGGAATAAGACAATACTCATACTCGTATGGCTCACAATCCGGATCACTCGCACATGAATGTTCCTCTATACCGTTCACGGACCTCGTACTAGCAACGATCCTCCCGCTCACCGCAGGCAATACTACACCTTCATATATGCAAATGATTACAAACATAGTAAAATAAGTATGAGACATTTTCAATATAATACTCTGCAACTGCAAAAAGTTTTGCGATTTAATACCCAAAAGAAATATTTACCAACACTTTAGTACTTAACCTTTAATTTTCCGTCCATTTTGAACGGAAAATAATCATGTGTTTGTTTGAAAAAAATACCGAAAATTCCTTAAAAAGATGATGAATTGAGCATAATTAGATGACTCACCAGCGAGAATAACCAAAATAAGTGTCACTAAACTAGCCATCTTAAGAGTAGACTTGGCCATAATATTCTCTACTGTTTGTGAACTAAGAAAATAGATATTGGAATTGGTTGCATGAACTAGTGGTTGATTCATTTATATATAGGGATGAGGAATGTGATATATATTATCTTTAATTCAAAGATACGTTGTAACTCATCGACTTTCTTTTCTTTTGGGTCAATAAAATAACTGAAATTTCTTCTCTTGGGGACTGGATACATGAATTCTCTATGTTGAATAATATCACATTTATGCCTTATACAAAGAGATGGCGGCAAATAACATGTATCTTCATATTTTATCTATTTTAAGGGACTAGGGAAGCATTGACATTAAAGAGATATGGTGGCAAATAACGTTTACCTTCATAACTTACAAGGTTTATGTTCATATAACTTATAATACTTACATATAACAATCCATTTTTGTAAAGAGTGTTATTTGTTTGAATTTTTTGTTCATAAAGTGATTAAAGAATTTACTATTAATTGGTAGGTCATTCCTATAATTTTATTTTAAAAATCAGTAATTTAAAAATGATTAGTTTGTATTCAAAGTACAACAATAAAATATGTAAGTAATTTCAAAAATGTGTTAAATAACATTTTATTCATTCTTATAAAAAAATAAATTTTTATTCTATATAAATACTTTTTTTAATAAAAAAGAAAAATTAAATGTGAAGAAAATTGCACAAAAAGAGAATTTTTTTTAAGTCACTCACGTCCACGGGAAGTATGCTGATGTATGTCTACTTTTTTGAGCAAAATATTTTATTGATAACCAACTGGCGAGGAGAAATCGGCTATAAACTCCTCTTATCCTAAAAACCGTGAGAACCAATCCTAACCACACACACCTAAGATCCAACATTCACCATGATGCCACATCATCACCCCAATTCTACCC
>JAYMSV010001341.1:0-13094 GCA_036897745.1 Erodium moschatum | reverse complement strand
ATCGCTTCACCATGCTCACATGGGAGGTATGCAAGGGCCTTTAGACCTATGGTTCTTGCTCCAAGTTAGTCAGGAAGTCCCGTGTTACCCCGGGACTCCACAATTTCCAGGGTGTCAAAAGGTGGGAGTCGTCGAGGAGGTAGTGTGGCCCGGTGCTGACCGAACCTATGTGGGACGGGATCCGACCAGTTGCACCGCATGTTGGCCTCGATGTTAGACAACTCCTCCGCCATGAATGAAAGGCAAAGCCCAGATAGGAGGTGGTCATCCGTGGGTCCGAGAGGCACTTCGTGATAGTGTGGACAATGCACCCACATGTGAAGCAGAACACCGGTAGGCGCTCATAATGTAGGCGAGCTCTAACTGGGTATGGGATCCCGGGGAT
This sequence comes from Erodium moschatum, assembly GCA_036897745.1. Taxonomy (NCBI): domain Eukaryota; kingdom Viridiplantae; phylum Streptophyta; class Magnoliopsida; order Geraniales; family Geraniaceae; genus Erodium; species Erodium moschatum. Next base: position 12,709 of record JAYMSV010001341.1, on the reverse strand, counting down.
ACTCAGGCAGATCACCCACCGGAGGGGGCTCGCCAACTCTTTCCAGAACCGAACTCGGAAGAAGCCCCGCGGCCCTGTCCTCGCCGGTGCGTTTCCATGTCAACGAAACCCCCCAAATCTTCACCAATGGTGAACCCGTGGCTGGCGTAAAACCCCTCGTCGGGTATCGAACGCTCAAGCTCATAATTACGTCCGAGAGAATGACAACGTGGCATGATTTAAATTGTCGAAATCAATGTAATTATAAACACTATTTTGATAATCTTGCTATAAAAATAAGATTTTAAATAAAGATTCATTTTTTTTATATACAGATGTAGAGATTAGGACAAGTCACCTAAAAATATGAATTGGGCGGTTGTTATATAAATTGATATTGAAACTTTTATATGAAATTATGTTTATATTCATGTAGTGTGAAAATTGACAATACTAGTTTAGGATTATAGAATGAGAGTAATATCAATGAAAAAAATAGATAAGTCAAATATTATTGATTATAACAGGGAAAAACCATATTATAAATTGGTATATTGGAAATTAAAGTCAGAGATGGTAGAGAAGTAGGTGGTGATTGAATCAGCCCACCCTATTGCCATGGTTCACATTTCTTCCAAGCCGTCCTACTTTTTTAAGGCAATGTAAATGCAAAACTAATGGTCTTCATCTTTTAATGCTCCATCTTCAAAAACAATTAGTGGATATAACTGTCTCAAATAAATTAAGTTCTGATACAAAAACAATCTTGTATGGTTGAATGAATGGAACACATAATTATATACTAATATAATTAATAATCTTGGGATTAAAATATTTAATTACCAGTTCAATTTTTATGTATTGTCTAATGGAACCTCGCAAGATAAAATATATTTCGGAAGACTTGACTGAGCATCAACAGCAGTCAATTTAGTGCCCCAAGAAAGAACATTTTTGAGATCTTAAGCAAGGGTAGATTTGTCATTCACTACATATCCAAAACGACCAAAAGAGGCAGAGGAAAAAGACCGTTTCTGTTCGAAATTCAAAATACAATTTTCTCTGATTCTTGCTTAGCGCAAATTAATGTGATTATCTGCCTAATATTCAAATCACAATTATTTCCATTTCTCACAAAATTTCATTTTTTTCTTCTACTACTACTTTATTCTCTCTCTCTCTCTCTTCTCCTCCAAATCTCAGAGAGAAAGAAGAAACATATAAGGCTGAAGAGAGAGAAAGAGAATGCCTAAGAGTTAGAGAGAGAAAATGGGGTAAGAGGAAGGAAGAGCAGCTGGGGGTTTAGTGTCGCAGCTGCTGATCAGAAACACATCACCGCCTTCATTTTCATTTTCGTGGTAAGTAGTTGATCTGATTGCTTGGTGGGTTATCTGTTTCCGCAGTCTTCCTCCATACCCATCTCTTAAAAATCTCTCCTTTTTCTGTTTTGTCCAACATGTCCCGACGGTTGTTTTGCTCGCTAATCAGAACCAGTCCTCTTATTTTAGCTGATTGGTTAACTTCTGTGGTCCGTGAATGCCATCTCTTCTCCTGTTGCAGTTTCTCTCCAAAGTATATCCCAAATTTATTTCCCTTCAATTTTCATTCTTTTGTTAGTTTCTAGCATCAGAAATCAATATGTGGTTTATTAGAAGAGACTATTTTGCTTCAAAATCAATGTTTTTGAAGCTTCTGCTATCCTTTTTCTCATTAGTTTTGAGTTTGTTCATATTCAGTACCTTGTGTTGGATTTTTGTTCATATTATTAGTGGGTTCTTTTCCTGAATTATGGGATTATATATATATTATTTGCCTCATGCCTTTTACCTAATTCATTGTGTTTTTTGACCTGAGGATGTTCATTTTTTAGTATTATTTTGCCTTGCATTTTACTGTCTTCTAGTTTTGGAGATCTGATTGTTACTTTTCCCCCTTTTATCAGTGTGTTTCTGGGTAGTTGATGGAATGGTGCTGAACTGAGAAGCTGCATTGCTTCAAAGTCATTGGAATTGCTTTACATTTTAGGTAAGGGCTCTGGGATCTTTCTGTCCTATTGTGCAAAGATGCTGCTTTCCATGTCCATTAACTCTCCTCTATCTCTGTCTGCTTAGGTTGGAGATTCATAAGTGATAAGTGAAACCGTTTCTCTATTATCACTCAAGCCATTCAACTGTTATTCTGGCCTGGTTGGGTTTCATTATTGTGTTATAAGGACCAGACTTTTGCAAAGCCAAAACTAGCTGTATCATGGCAACAGTGTTGCGATCCGACTCTAGGCGCTTGTATTCTTGGTGGTGGGACAGCCACATCAGCCCAAAGAATTCTAAATGGCTTCAGGAAAACCTTACAGGTTTTTATCTCTTTCCAAAACTAGCTGTATTATTGTGTTCGCTGCACTTACATTTTCCATATGAATCATGTACATGCTTCCATTAAAAAGAAATAGAAACATTTGTTGTGTTTTAGCACAATGCTAAGTATCAACTGTATGATAAAATCAGATCTTGTGAAACTTTGATTGCTACTGAAATTAAAGTGATATAGACATTTCTGAAATGAAGCATCAGTTTCTGTTTATTTTTAACTGATTTTCATATCAGGTTGATCTTTGATTATTTACTACGTGGATATACAAATCCCAAACAAATTGAGTTGTTAGGAGTGAAGAAAACTGTAATAACCTTCAAACAATTAAGGGCAATAGTCTTGAGTGAAAGCCGAGCTTTCTCTTAAATACTGGAATATCCTTATGGTATCTCCTCCTAACTTCTTGGGATGGAGTAATGATGATTGATTTGGATACTGATGTGTGCTTCCAAAAATAATAGGAACTATCCATTTGCTATAATTGTTGGATATATTGGACTTTTTTTTTCATTTGTCTTTGGAGCCTATTTGGGAGTTAATAATCTTTGCACAACTATGCCAGTAAACAAGCATTTGTCTTGTTTTTGTATCTTTATCTTTTGCAATTTGTAGGTGATCTTCCTACTGACCCTATATTTGCTTAAACAGACATGGATGCAAAAGTCAAAGCCATGATCAAGCTCATTGAGGAAGATGCAGATTCTTTTGCAAGACGAGCTGAAATGTACTATAAGAAACGGCCAGAGCTTATGAAACTGGTTGAGGAGTTCTACAGAGCGTATCGTGCTCTAGCAGAGAGGTATAACCATGCAACAGGGGAGCTACGCCATGCCCATCAAACCATAGCCGAAGTCTTCCCCAACCAAGTACCTTATGATCTGGCTGATGATTCATCATCTTCTTCTCCATGTTCTGATGCTGAGCCTATTCATTCATTACTTGATCCGGGAGTTTCTCTTGGTCTCTCTGCAAAGGACTTGCACACTGCAAAAAGAAATGGAGGATATTCAGAAGAGTCTAACCATGGAATTAGCAAAAAGGGTTTAAAACAACTCCAAAATATGTTTGGTTCCTCTCCCTCTTCCAGTGAAAACTTGAAGACTGAGGTGCTTTCAGAGTCAGAACGTGCCCTTGCTGCTGAAAAAGAAGTTCAAACCTTAAAGACAGCCCTTGCAGAAATTCTCGCACAAAAGGAAGACATGTTTCTTGAATTCCAGCAAAACTTGGAGAAGTTATCTAATCTAGAAAGCAAGACTAATAAAGCAGACCGGGTTGAAATTGAATTATTGAAGGAAGCTCTTGCAAATTTAGAAGCTCAGAGAGATGATGTTCATCTTCAGCACAAGCAGTGTATAGAAAGGTTGTCAAGTTTGCAGACAATGCTTACTGTGGCTGAGGAAGGTGCAGAAGAACTTAAGGAAAGAGCAAGTAAAGCAGAAAGTGAAGCCCAAAATCTCAGAGAAGAACTATTGAATATGGAGGCTGGAAAGGAAGCCGGTGTAGTTCAGTATAACCAATGTCTTGAGAAAATATCTCTTCTGGAGGATAAAATCTCACTTACAGAGGAGGGTGCTGGAATGCTTAAACAGCAAGCTGAGAGAGCGGAGATTGAGGTGAAGGCACTAAAGGAGGCTCTTGCTAAACTGAGTGAAGAGAAAGAAGCTATGGCTCTCCAATATAAGCAGTGTTTGGAGAATATAGCTGAGTTGGAGAATGAATTATTGGGTGCAAAAGAAGATGCTGAAGAGCTAAGAAGAGAAGTTTTGATGGGTGCTGCAAAACTGAAGAATGCTGAAGAACGATTTGTTCAGTTGGAGTCTTGTAATCACTCTCTGAAGTCAGAGGCCGAGAATCTAGCACGTGATATTGGAATGAAGGATCAAGAACTTTCAAAGAAGCATGATGAATTGGAGAAACTTAAAATGTTCGCACAAGATGAGCAGGTGCGGTTTATGCAGATTGAAGCCACTCTCCAAATTTTGCAGAAGTTGCACTCTCAATCTCAAGATGAGCAGAGCGCTCTGGCAGCGGAGCTTAAGAATGGGATTCAGATGTTGAAGGACATGGAATCAAACAGACATGGCTTGGAGGATGAAATCCAACAGGTTACTGAAGAAAACCGAGGCCTGAATGAGATTAACTTATCTTCTGCAAATACAATACAGAATCTGCAGAATGAAATTGCTAGCTTGAAGGGCATCAAAGAGAAGCTTGAGGAGGAGTTTTCTGTACAGGCTGAGACAAGTAATGTCCTCCATCAAGAGATTTACAAGCTGAAGGAAGAAATCAAGGATTTGAACAGGAGATATCAGAGTTTAGTGGCACAACTAGAGTCTGTTGGTATAAGTCCAGATTGCCTATCATCATCATTGAAGGGCTTGCAAGATGAGAACTCAAAACTGAAAGAGATATGCAGAAAGGAGATGGATGAAAGAGAAGTTCTTTATGAGAAGTTGAAGGACATGGATAAACTTCTGGAAGAAAATGCGGGTCTTAGCTTTTCCTTGTCAGGCGCGAACAACATGCTAGAAGGGTCCAGAGAAAAGGTCAAGGAATTGCAAGAGTCCTGCCAATTTCTTCAGGGAGAAAAATCCGGTCTTGTTGCTGAAAAAGGCACCTTGCTTTCTCAGTTACAAGTTGTAACTGAGAACATGCAGATGCTCTTGGAGAGGAACACTTTACTGGAAACTTCCCTCGCTGGTGCAAATGCTGAGCTAGAAGGTTTGAGGGTGAAGTCAAAGCATTTAGAAGAGTTCTGTCAGTTGCTTACACATGAGAAATCCAACCTTCTGAATGAAAGAAGTGACCTGGTCTCTCAGTTAGAAAATGTTAAAGAGAGACTGGGAGTTCTTGAAAACGGGTTTAAAAAGTTAGAGGAGAAGTATGCTGGGCTGGAGATGGAGAACAAAACCACAAGCTGTCAAGTACAAGAACTACGGAGTTCACTGAGCATGGAGAAACAAGAACGTGAAAGTTATATGCATTCAAATCAGGTACGGTTGGTAGGTTTAGAAAACCATGTACAACTCCTGCAGCAAGAAAGTAGGTTGAGCAAGAAGGAATTTGAAGAACAGCTAGATAAAGCTGTAAATGCTCAGGTTGAGATCTTTGTCTTGCAGAAGTTTATCAAAGATTTGGAAGAAAAGAATTTATCTATTCGTATGGAATGCCAGAAACATGTGGAGACTTCAAAACTATCAGAGAAACTAATATCAGAACTTGAGACCGAAAATCTTGAGCAGCAAGTTGAAGTGGAATTCTTGCTAGATGAAATTGAAAAGCTGAGGTTGGGCATTCATCAAGTCTTTGGTGCTCTTCAGATGGTTCCAGATAGTGGGCATGAAAATTGGATCGAGCAAGAGCAGATACCATTGTCCCTTATTTTGAACAATATCGAGGGCTTAAAAAGTTCTCTCTTGAGCAGCCATGATGACAAGCAGCAGCTGCTGATTGAGAATTCAGTGCTCTTGACTTTACTTGAGCAACAGAGATTAGATGGCTCAGAACTTGTGTCAGAGAAAACTAACCTTGGGCAAGAATTCGATATCATGAATGAACAGTGTGAAATGCTTCTGAAAGATAAACATGAACTTCAAGAGATGAACAAGCAGCTAAAATTGGAACTAGTCAGGGGAGAGCAACAGGAGGTAGAATTAAAGGTGGAAATGGAAAGCTTGTGTGTGAAGCTGGTTGATATGGAGGGGGCTTACCAAATATTGCAGGATGAGTATTCCAAGGTGCTTGTGGAAAATAGCTGTTTGGTGAAGAAGTTTTCTGACTTGACGGAAGAGATGCATGTCCTCGAAGAGGAGAATGTTGGTGTTATTCAAGAAACAGTAGCTCTCAGTAACCTCTCTTTGGTTTTCAACAGTTTTGGGGCTGAAAAAGTTGCAGAACTAAAAGCAATTACTGATGATCTCAACCACCTCCATGCGATTAACTGTGATCTCACAAAGGAGATTAAAATATTGGGGCAGAGGTTGGAGGTGAAAGAAGCAGAAAGTCTACATCTGAGTGAATCAGCTAAGAAGTTAGACAAAGAGCTGGATTATGTTGGAGAATTCAATGGTCACCTAAACCATGAGCTCTCTACGGTAAAAGATTTTCTGAGACAGAAAGAAACAGAGTTTTCAGATGCTGTACAGAAGCTTGAAGCTACAAAGAACTTGAATATGGAATTATGCAGAACCATCGAGGAGCTGAAAAAAGAATGTGAGAAGTCAAAATTGGTCAGAGAAAATGCAGAAAAACAAATAAATGAGCTGTCGGAAGATAACACAAATCAACAGAGGGAGATTGAACAACTTCGTCAACTGAATGGAAATTTGGAATCTGAAGTGGATATACTATGCAAAGAAATTGAAGGGTGTAGAATCAGAGAAGAGAACTTGAGTTCAGAACTCCAAGAGAGGAGCAATGAGTTTGAGTTGTGGGAAGCTGAGGCTGCAACTTTTTATTTTGATATGCAGATATCTTCTGTTCGCGAAGTTCTTCTCGAAGATAAGATTCAGGAGCTTACTGGAGTTTGTGGGAGTCTCGAAGAAGAAAGTTCTTCAAAAAGTGTAGAGATTGAAAAGATGAAAGGGAGAGTTAGTGTCTTGCAAAGTGAAATTGGGGGTCTGAAGGCCAAACTGTCTGCATATGCTCCTGCTATAGCTTCTCTGCAAGATGATATAGCTTCTCTCGAGTACAATGCCCTACGTAGAACAAGTTTCTCCTTGTCGAGAAGTCAACGACTAAAGGTATATCCTTTTTCTCTTTTGAAGCATGCTAATAAACATTTCTGCTTATTGATTAAAGGCTTGTAAGAGTTACGGTTTCTTTCATTCTTTAACAATTATTGGCCTTCTGTTCTTGTAAAATTGAACTTCCCTTTTTAGACCCAAATAAATTATGTTTATGACTTTGACTTAATTCTTTACGCGACAAGCCTGTGAATCTGAGTGTTTTCAGAAAATTGTCATACTCACAAGTCTCGTTGTTGTTTGTATACCATGGAAATCTCTTTGTTGAAACATGAACCTGATTCTTATTTTCAATTCAAATATCTCCAGGATACAGGATCAGCCACTCATTCTGCTGAAGTGAGTAGCCAGGAGGATCAATGTGCTTCAACACCAGAGGGGATTTCAGATTTGCAGAAGATGCAAGCTAGGATAAGGGCTGTTGAGAAGGCAGTGGTGGAAGAGAAGGAGAGACTTGCAGTACAGAAACGTTCAAGCACACACATCAAACGAGAAGCAGCAGTGAAAGAGACTGAAGATCTGAAATCTACAGCACATGAAGAAACAATCCCCCCCAAGGAAAAGATGGAAGTTGAAGTTCAGCTCTCTTGCAAGACAAAGCCAAAGAAAACTCAACCCAAAGTTTCAGAAGGGAGGAATGGTATTTTGATGAAAGACATTCTGCTTGATCAAGCATCTAACAGTTCATCATATGGAATAAGTAGGAGGAGGAATAGAAGGTCAGATGACCATATGCTGGAGTTATGGGAAACTGTTGAGCAAGATCCTGGTTTAGTTCCAATGAGCAATGAGACTCTCAAGTTTGCATCTGCATCAGGGAGGAAGAGTCGAAGTTCCTCTCCAGAGTTACAGGTTGATAAGGAGCTATCTGTTGACAAGCTAGAGGTATTGACAAGTAGCATAGAGCTATATGAAGAAAGGAACAAGAAGAAGATCTTGGAGAGACTCGCTTCAGATGCTAAGAAACTGTTGAGTCTCCAAATCACATTGCGGGATTTTAAGAAGAGCATGAGCAAAAAGGACAAGTACAATGAGTACGGAACAGTGAGATTACAACTGCAACAAGTTGAGGAGGCTGTTATGGAGCTGGTGGATTTCAATCATCATCTGACAAAGACCATCGAAGAGAGGCCTTCAAGTTTCAACGGGAAGAATCTGGCAGACTCGGGGGAGACCAGAAACATCCATCTAAATAGATTAGCAGAACAGGCAAGAAGAGGGTCTGAAAAGATAGGCAGATTGCAGTTCGAGGTGCAGAGCATTCAGTACCTCTTGCTGAAGCTTGATGATGAAAAGGCAATCAAAGGGAAAAGCAGATTTCCTGTTAGTAAATCAAGTGTTTTTGTGAAGATCTTCCTCTCTAGTGGCAGTAGAACAAGCAGAAGGGTAAAGAAGGGTCGTTTTTGTGGGTGTGTGAGACCTTCAACTAATTGACACTGAGGTAATGGTAACAAATTGCAGCAAGGCATATGTTGTTTTATAGGTTATAACTGTTAGTTTCGTGCAGTATGTCTAATTAAGTTTAAGACAGTAATATTATGGATTAGTTAGGGGAATCTGTTTTCTTCCCCCCCTTTTAGCTTAGAAGAACTTCAAGTAGGCTTGGTGTAACTGTAATAAGCTGAAACCTTCAGGTTCTTCTTTTCTTCCAGATTCCCATGAACTATGTCAATATTACTTTGTAAGCTTAATGTACCAAATGTGCTATGATTTTCATGTATGTCTGTATTTTTTTTTACAGACAATTGAAATCACCGGCTCATCCAGTATAAGAACATTGACTTGGTATTTAACAAGTTGTTCATGTGATAAGTGAGTTTCAAGATTTAAAGTCCACAATTATACATTGACTCCACAACCCAGTAAATAAAAGAGAAACAGGAGTCTCTGTTCTGGAGACTCATTCTCCAATTTTAATCAGTCTTGGGTAAATATAGTAATGATGAATAGGTGGTGGCGGCGCTGGAGTCCTTGGCCGGCAGCCATAAGCAGCACAGTCAAGAGGGTGAGCATATAATGCCTTGCAACGGCCGGTAGGGAATACAGGCATCCAAGTAGTTCTTGCGGTCATCTTTCTCCGGCATCCAAGTAGTTATCTGAGTAAGTGAAGTTCTCTAAGTTTGGCAAAGAGCAAATGGTGTCGGGAATCTTTCCGGAAAGCTTGTTATGCGCCACGTTGAGCTGCTCCAAGCTCTTCATCTCCTCCATGGTGGACCCCACCAGCTGGTTGGAGCTGACCTTTTAGCAACCCGAGCTCAGGCGGTAGACATCCCGTCAGGCCGGAGTTCATTAGGATCACATCCTTCAACGTTCCCGCCATTTAAAGGTTGTTATTCGCCAGGACAAGAACAGAAACAGGGGAGTTGCCGATGTAAACTTGTTGTTGTTAATGAACAATGCGTCGAGTTTCATGTCGAATAGGCTGGATTGAACCCGATGTCAAGAAACTTGAGGGAGGATGACGGTGGGGAATTCACTTATCCTATGAGGCTATGAATAAGTGGTTGTTGTTGACGTCAAGCTCGTGGAGGTTAGGTGATTGTTTTGTGGGAGACGTGTATGCAATGTAGTGTTTCAAAGTGTGATTGTGTTAAGACAGACCGATATTGTCATGATTTGACTATAGTGTTTAACACAAGTCACTGCATATCAGAAAATAACAAATATGATGATGGCATCAGATTTGCACTCCTAGAGTTGTTACATTATGTCAAATTTGAATTGAATTCATTCCTTTTGCTTTTATACAAGTCTCTTGAGTAAACTCATCAGCATTTAATTTAAAATCCTCATGTAATGTTGCTCCTGACTCTGACCTTACCAGGTAATTCAATGACCAACCATGTAACATTACATCACTCCTTTTTCTTACCAAACCATTTATTTCCTGTTACATAGACATCACATGTTAGAGTGATATGCACAAAACTTATATCGCCTACCTTAATGGGTGAGTACTTGAGACAAGATGTAGATTGTGAGTCGGTTGGCTGACTAACACACTCATTACGCTTCAAGTAGAAGATGCCAAAATCTTACTCCATCATTGGAAACCACATTCTTATAGGGTGAGCAAGTTAAGTGTGGACTCTTACTAACCAAAGCTAGTTTGGATTTGTACGACTGTGAAAGGGACTAGAGCAATAAGTCTGTCTCATGTTCATACCAGCTTAAGATTTTCACAAAGTTGCATCTCATTTCTGTATTAGATCACATCACACTAAACTTACAGCTCACAAAGCTGAGATAGGATAGGTTTCATTTAGACAACAAAAGAAGACTAGTTAAGTTGTTCGATATTGATCAGACATTTTCAGTGGTGAATTGAGGAGCAGCAAGGTTGGGCTTGCATGAAGTTGCAAGCAGCCACAGCCTCTGCCACTGTAAGATAGATCCACTCTTGACCAATCTTTTCAATAAACTTGGACTTGTCCAGCTTCCTAATCACCTCGCTTCTCGGGTTCGCTAACACCAGCTAAACACAACAATAACAACAACAACAAGTTTATGTCAGTTTGTGAAATGAACATAATCTGAAGTAGAGCAATTGTATTAATACCTTGAGACCTCTTCTGTCTGTGTTCTTCTTGAGCTCTTCAAGCATGCTGATACCACTTGTATCTATGCTACTCACAGCTGCATTTCACACACTCATCAAATCAACATCGAACAAAACTGACATGCGTTATGTATAATGTAGCTAATCTAGTCACCAGTCATGTCTAATATGACGAACTGTAAAGTGCTTTCCCCTGAAGACTTGATCTTGTCTTCCTCCTCGTAGATCCATCTCCATATCCTGCAAATCATACTCAATTCAGTACTTCCTACATGTTAATGTCATGCAACCACATATCTACCTTTCTCTTAAATATCCTGCATTTGTGAAGTAGATTGGAGCGTCTATCTGAAGAATGAGCACTCCGGGTACACCATTTGCAACTGGGTATTGATCCATACTTCTGTAAGCCATCGAGTTTGGAATGCTTCCCAACTGAGACGTTCTTGGTCTCGCCACAAACATTAGCACTCTCATCAAAGAGATGGCAATCTGCATCCCATTAAGCTGAGTTAGCATTTCGATTAAGTAGCTCCTCCTTTTGAAATTGTTAATGACTTACTGCGAGCACAAGACCGATCTCGACGCTGCCTAAGACCACACCAAAGTAGGCGGTCATGCACACGACAAAGTCGAACTTGTCGACTTTCCAGAGGTGGAGAGCAGCCTGGTAGTCTATGAGGCCGAGCATGGCGGCGACGATGATGGAGGAGAGGACGACGAGCGGGGTGTAGTGGAAGAAAGGCGTCAAGAAGAGCAGAGTGATCATCACCGCCGTGGCCATGACTATGTGGGAGCCGGCGCTCTGGCATCCGGCGTTGAAGTTGACAGCCGTACGCGAAAAGGGGCCGGTGGTTAAGTAGCAAGAAGTGCAAGAGCCAACAATGTTCATCATGCCGAAAGCGATCATCTCCTTGTTCCCGTCGATGTGGTAGTTGTTGAACATGGCAAAGCTCCTCCCAACCGCTATTCCTTCCTGCATGCATCAGATGAAATATATATATAGTACCAAAATTAATGTGTCCAAGGAAAAGCTAAGAACAACTTACAGCGAGAGCTATGATGCCAGTGATGACTCCGGTTTTAATGGCTAGAGGCAAGTATGGAGACCCAAATGCCAATTCAGACACTGATGGCGGATTCAACCCTTTCTTCAGATGCCCAATCTGGACATCAAAACAGAGTCTTTTACATTTTTCTATTTAATCAATTTGTCTTGTCTTAATGAAAGTGAGTTCAGAAGAGGGCTGACCACTTGAACACCGTGTTTCTCGGCGTGAGTGACGTACACAAGGATGCTTCCCAAGATGACCGAAGTCAGAGGGGCCATAGCATTAATCCAGAAGAAGCTTGTCTTCTTCTTGCTCTATTTTTAATCAATCAACACAAGAATTGTAAGCTTACACAAATAATTTAATCATAATCTTTACTACTATAAGAGTAAAGGTGCACGAAAAGTTATTAAATCAAAGAGCAGGTGGATGGGGCATGCCAAACACAATCTAGAAGGTAATTATGTGCTAATTAATAACAGATAATTATATATGTTAATACACGACAAGTGAAAGTGGGTGAGATTTGATGAATTGGGGAGAAGTTCCTTGTCTGTGTGATTAAGTATATATGCATTGATGATGCTTACTGATGACAGGAAATATTAAGTAATGTCAAGTGAAGATTGGGTTTACTTACCAAGTATCTTGTCACTACAAGCAAGAAGAGAAAACAACACCCCAATACGCCACTCTCCCATCTCCACTGCACCAAATTAACAATCCAATTTACACCATATATATATATACTTCCAAATTCGATGATTAATGAAAGTATACCTGATGGGTTTGGGAGAAGACAGAGTGCATGACAGAGACAAGGTCAGTGGCATGAGTGAAATGAACCAGACCAAGAATCCCCTTTAGCTGCTGAAGGCACACTACACTGGCTGCTCCACCCATGAATCCCACTATCGTCGCGTGTGACAAAAAGTCCACAATGAATCCAAGTCTACACCAAAACACATGTAACATTTATTCGTTAGGACAACTGAAAAACAACAACA
>JAYMSV010001340.1:0-13101 GCA_036897745.1 Erodium moschatum | reverse complement strand
ATCCTACCCGATCAATACCCTACCGATTAGGTCGGGTACATCGGGTACCCGTTGGGTTCGGGTTATTTTGTCATCCCTAGTGACAACAAATATCCAATTTGCATTGCTTATAATCCAGTCCAACATGACCGGACAAAACATGTAGAAATTGACAGACATTTCGTAAAGGAGAAACTTGAGAAAGGAGAAATATACACGCCATTTGTTCCATCTACAGAGCAACTAGCAGATGTTCTTACAAAGAGACTATATAGAGAAAAGTTTGATGATTTTCTAATCAAGTTGGGTATTATAGACATCTTCGCACCAAGTTGAGGGGGAGTGTTAAAGTTTATCTATTATCCATTATATTTAAGTTTCAGATTTAAGATTCAAATATATTCTATTTGTATATGATTAGATAAAGATAATGTATATCCTATTATTCAGCATACCTTGCAAAAGTAGTGTGCTACGTTCAAACTAACGATCTTTAAAGTGGGGACAAGAGACATTAGTAACTTTTATAGCCATGGGATACTAGTCGTTGCATAAGCAACGACTCCTATATTTTAAAGAACACGATCCCATCCATTTCAACACGATACAAATCTGATTGTATACAATAAAATTCGAATCCGGTACAATTGTATACAATCCGATAAAATCTAATACAGCACCGTATAATCTGATACTATATATCCAATATTTATTTATTAATAACAAATGATAATGTAGTACGTGTAAGATTGATATAAGACATATAACTAATACTTTCCACCATCAAACATCACAAATACTCAGTCTGAGTACAATTATATCCATGAGAAAACAACAAGAGAGGAAAAACTTACTCAGTCATTGACATTAAGCTTTTGGCTTCCCTGACAGCCGAACTAACAGCATAAAGTATCATCTTTTTAATCTGTGAAGGAAAAAAAAGGATCAGAAAATGAGGATGGTATCCGAAAGCTGTCATCCCTCTCCCCCACTTAGCATAAATCTTTTAACTCTCATTCTCATTGCTTAGTGCACCCAAAAGATATTGCCACAATATATTCAAAACAATAATTATTTTTCTTCTTACATGTGAACCTTTTCAGTTAATCAAATTCACATAACCCGCCACCAACTGATTAGTTTAGATCTAGTAAAAATCCATTGAATAATTTCCTTCACCTTTTTAATTTGATAGTAAAAGAGATGATTCAGTAGTCAATGTGTGATTGAGACTAAGATAGAAACTAATCTGAGCAATTGGCAGCCTTCTTACTAATATGCATGAGCATTCACTATACATTATGATACCCCACTCTTATATTTGAAGATATCCTATGATATTATAGATCATATGCAAATAAAATATAATGATGATAGGTACACAAAGGCATAGAATAGGAAGACATCAAAGATACCTCCAGTTTGTCTTCTTTCGCTCTATGGTTCTTGGGAAGCAAACGAAATTCTTCGGTTAGCCGAATACATTCTTCGATATTCTCAGGAGATACAAAGTCAAGTGCCACCTTTATGCAGGACTGGAAAGTGAAACAATGTATGAAAATACATATCAATTGACAATTCATTTAAATAAACACAAAACTAACATGAATAGCAGACATTTAAATACATATCAATTGATAATTCATTTAGATAATTACAAGAGAGTATTTAACCTGTAGAGAATAAGATTCGAATTTCAAATAGGGATTCATGTATATTGGATAGATTTGTATTTCCTGTTAGGAATTTAATATTGTACCTATAATATCTACACTCAGTATACAATTGAATCAATCAAGTATTCCATTTTACATTCTTATTCTTGTTTATTTTAGGAGTTAACCTTTAACCACAAAAGTGTAACAACTCACATAGTTAGTTCCTCCATCAGAAGCATATAGGTGTAATTACAAACATATCAAGAAAACATTTCAAAGAAGTCAGACGCAATTTAATCTTGACCAGTAAAATATAGGGACACCAAGTAAGTCTATCCTTCATCCCAACATAGTTCAAAAGAAATATCGACTTTGACAATGAAGCTTCGATTTAGCTTAGATAATTACCTGTCTATTTCTCACTTGATGAGGACAGCCCGCAGGAATAAAAACAGCATCACCAAGGTGTTGCTCAAAAGTCCAAGGTTCAATATCTGCACAGAATATTTTACCACTATTACTAGGTTGCACCTGAGCTTGAACAGAGGGATATATGGAAGAAACCCTTACCATATTCCTCCTTCAGTTGTCTCTTATGCCTCTCATTCAAAAATAGAGTTTGATCATGAATTGCATGAATAACCTGAAACAAAAACTATATGTAAGTAATTCAATCCTTCTCACAAGAACAGTTAACAATATCAGCAACATCACTCACAGAGTCCACAGGAAGATTATGAATGTGACGAAATTCCTTCTTATGCTTTTGCAAGTACTCAACTAACTTAGGAATATCCTGCCTCCTGAAGATGTCCCAAACAGCGCCACCAAGCTTTAACATGTCAATGTTTTCAGCATAACCACCTGCTGGTTTAGCATTTGACTTTTGTGACCTCAGATCGTTAGCTACATTTACACCAACTGCAGAAACCTTTCTTTCAGCAGCACCCGTGCAACTACTGGAAAAACAGTATCTTTCCTCCTCCGATTGCTCTTTACTCTGTCCTTGTAACTTCAGACCCAAGTTCTCAGTCACAGGCAAATCCAAATTAATTAAGTTGCCACGTTCATCCACTTGACCCTTTGCTGAAATATTTTCAATCCCTTCATCTGTCATTTCATTATGATTTGATGTGTTTGATCTTTGATCCAAAATTTGAGAAACAGAAAAATCAACAGCTCCAGCAGTTTGCACTACATTTCTGATCTTTTTGTCATTTTCTTCTGTAAGAAAATCTGTCTGAAGGATATTGTCACACCTCAAAGTGGTGCATTTTTTCACTTCATTCTGATGGTCAAGAATCTGAAGTTTTGTACAGTCCATTTCCAGACATTCTGCATCAGTATTTGGCACACATTCAAGGGATTCCCGAGATTCCAGAACAGAATGTGATTCGGTACCCATGGTATGATCTTTGCGAGTTCTTTTTAGGGACTGGCTCCAAGTTTCACCCGAAGCCCCATCTATTCCTCCATAGAGCTCACGCAAGTCTTTAGCTGCATGTTTCTTCTGCATGCTTTTTATGTTTTTCAGTTGCCAGGGATCATACTTCACCTCAGTTGTGTGGGTCAGTACATTTACCTAAGCAGGAAAAGTAGGCATAAGTGTCCAACAGAGCACACAGAATTTCCACAAGACGTACACAATTAGGACAAAAAGATAATATTTGACTTGATTGCTTGGGACTTACAAAGATTATCTTCACAAGCAGACTGCAAAAACTGAATCAAATGACATTATAAATGGCCTTAATCAGGAGACAAGAAAGTTGAATTTTTAACTGGTAACTTTGGACTTGCATGTCCTTATTTACCATTATATAGTAATTCTATTAGCATATGTAAAAAGGTTAGAAAAATGAGAATTTGAGTTCATGGATATTTAAATCTGACTTCCAGTCATTAACAGTTTGACAGGCTCCACAGATGATTCAAAAAGGATTATTGAGCAAATACAATGCATTGTTATCAAAAGAGTGCAAACATGAGGAGATTAAAAAGTAGGGGAATTGTTGAAAAGTGCTCCAACGAATTTGGTCACGGACGGAAAACAGTCCTTCGGAAAAAAAACTTGACATGCATTACACTATGAATTGGGCACGGTTCACAGTTAGTAAAAACTAACTGAAATTCGATAAAGGCCTCATGAACTGTCCACATTTCCTATAAAGGTCTAATGAATTGATAACGGTGATCGAATTTCCGTCAATGTGCCCAATTTATTGTGCAGTGCACGCACGTTTTTCCCCAAAGGGTTGTTTTTCGTCCGCGACCAATTCATGATGAAACTTTTCAGCAATTTCCCTTTAAAAGTAACAACTTTGAAAATCAACAATTTTACGTTGAACAGGTACCACAATTACAATAGGCACTTCACCAATTTGAGTCGTAAGGAGACATTCCCTCTGTTTATTGGGAAAATACTTGAGCTGTATTTGTTTTACGATATGGGATTCCCACATATACCCACATGGGACCAATATGAATGATGGACAAGATATATGCAGTCCCTTAAATTCATACAAAGGACATGTTCCTATTTGAAGGCAACTTGTTTCTGAATTCCATGATAACGTTGTGCAATGGGCATGTTGTACATACAGGTGTTATTCTTTTTATCCATGTGTTTTGCGTACATATCTATCCTAGTTCACAACAATATAAAATTAAATACCCTGCCCGTCCCAAAATAAGTGCCCTTTTAACATTTTGCACATAATAAAGATGAGTGAAGATAATGCTTGACTTTCCACCACAGACCCCCATGACCTCCCATGCTATGTGAAGAATATTGTTGGTATTTTGTGCATAACTTAACTTCCTCAATGAGAAAGTTAACACTTATTTTGGGACACACAGTGGGGAGTATAAGTTTCAATCATCCACTTCATGTACAACTCAAACCAATGACCACAAGAACGACAAAGTTTCCTGAACAAAGAGTTGGTAAATAAGGATCTCTGTAAGTTTTCTACAATTAATAAGTAAATCAAGTAATTTTTGAGTTACGCAATTACCGCATCAGACACATCACAGTGGAGTTTCGTTTCTGAATCACCTCTACCAAGCTCTACAGGAAACCCATAAGCAATATATGTCTTGGGTCCCAAATCTGGTTTGATTGTACCATGGGGAAGTTTGGTAGCAAGGTTCAAACACCCTGATGTTGGATCAGTATAGCAGCAGTAGGGAAGAGCAGCAATATATTCAGCACCATGCCTAGGCAGTCGCTCCTCAAACATAGTTGAGGGAGGCCAATCTTTCAGTTTCAACATTTCTGGCCACCCATCCTTGTGCATACGACCCTCTAAGTATCCCGTGAAAAATTGGTGTATATTGATTTCGACCTACAAACAATAAGATGGTAGTTATGTGTAGCTGAATATATGCCGAACTCTTGAAACATCAATAAGATACAGAACTAAACACAACTTAAATAACTGACCTCACACCAATCCAGGCAATCAATAGCCTTCACACTTCGTGTTTCCTCTTCAAACTTTACTTTGGCTCCAGTTTCTCTAAAAGCCCTCCACATAACCATAGGCTCCCAACTGAGACCCGAGGTTTTGTCAAGAACATTTCTGACAATTACAGGTTCACCATTCATCCAATGTTTCTGAAAATGTCCAATTTCATTATCAGTCAAGTCAAGAGCACTGGGGCAGTACAAAAAGTTATCATGACTATTCTCCCTGAAAGCTGCCTGCCTCACTTCAGAATTTACATATTTTTCTTTGCATCGATTTTGATGGCATGAAAAACACCCTCGAGAAAAAACAGAACTAGATGATTCATAATCCCGATTAAGATCCTCAGCATTGTTTAACAGTTTTGTGATCCAGTTGGCCTTAAAGATGCGCTTCAATTCAAGTGTTGAAGTACCACAACCACCACATTCTTTTGGAGGGCATGGAATGCTACCATCAGCATTAGCTACCCACTTGGGATACCGAAACTTATCAACTTCACGAACATTAGCAATAGAAGCCAATTGCTTCTCCAACCCATGTCTTTTCCTTTTTGCAGTAGTTTTGCCCAGTCCATCCTTAGCTTGACAGTGAGCTCTTTCTACAAACTGTTTGTGTGATGTTTCTGCTTCATTACCCCCAGGTTGGGAACCATCTCTCAACTCACGGCAACAAGTTAGACACAGTTCATAAGCACAATCAGGATTGGGGCAGCTTCTATAGAAACCAACGATGGATGTATTGCAGTTATCACTGTAATTTAAAATAAGAAAAAATGAGTACAGAAACTTGGTTAATATTGAAAATTAAAGCAATACAAGGTTATCAGTTATAAGAGAGTGCACAAATGAATTGTGTCAAGCAAACGTCAGACTTTCTACGTGTTAGGAGCCCAGCTACAGGACGTTTTCGGCAAGCATACCAAAGGAGGACACACTGCAAATTCAAAGACGGGTCAAGAGATAGTAAGGAATTCTAGATATACCGTGTACTATAAGTTGTTTGCAGCTTGATGTGTAAAATTAGAAATAAGAAATATTATTATTGCTTCATCATTAGTACAAAGTAAAGGCTCCCTTTATATATATAGGAAAAATATGGACACTCAAGAGACACCTTAGTTAACTCAATAGACTCTTGGGCTCGCGATAATCAACTCAATATTCTCTTCAGCTGATTAGTTTATTGGTATTCTAACACTACCCGGCACGGTGCAAACGAATAACATGACAAGACTAGCACATGAACCAAAAATTCTACTCCAATACTGCCTTTCACATTTCGTGGTTGCCGAAAAACTGATAACTTGTAATATTTCAATACTCCCCCTCACATGTAGGACTACACATCTATAAATGTGTCATAGGGTGGAGCTGGCAAATGAGGACGATACCCAATATTGGCTATATAAAGCCTAAAAAGATCTCTCGCCATGAGCTCATATACTGATTTCACGGATGCGCGATTCAACTCCAGGCACCAACTTTGCAGAACGACGGTGCAAAATATAGATATGGGAGACATCAGTGGAAAACAGAAGAACAACAAGAAAATAAAAACATCGAAAAACAGCAGAAGTTGTCGGAAAACGTTAAACTAGGATATAGTCTTTAAGAGGAACAATTCTAGAAGTTGCCGGAATAGTTGCTTCCCGTCTTAACAACAGTGCATATGTAGCCCAAGAATATAGAAACATAACTAGAAAAGAGAAAACTTGGAATAATGATCGCCTTTTAATAACAATGCCTTGGCCCACTCACTAGAACAAAAGGCTAATGGGTGGGTCGAAACAAAAAATGTATGAAATCCTCCTAACCCAGCTCTGATACCATGTAAAACTAGAATAAGAAATATTACTATTGTTTGATAATTAATACAAAGTAAGGTCCCTTTATACAGGGAAAATAAGGACACTCAAGAGACACAATATTTAACACAATAGTTAACTCAATAGATATCATAATTAACCTAATAGACTCTTGAGCTCATGATAATCAACTCAGTGACTCTTGGGCTCACTAATCTATTGGTATTCATTACTGTCATCTTCGTTTTGTAACAGATTGTTACCCTATATTTTTTTAGTCGGACCGTCTATAAAGGAGTAAAAAATGACCGAAAAGACTGAAGTATCCTCAAATTTCACTCAAATCCAAACAAGAGGGAAGCAGGTTAATTTCGTCATTTTGAAAATTCGGCAGGTCACGTATGTGTCACGTGCTGTTTAAGTGGCTTTTTCTGTTAGTTTTAACAAACTTTAACTAATGGTGCAACTAAAAAATGTAAAGGGTAACAACCTGCTACAAATTGAATATGGCAGTAACAATCTGCAAACAAATTACAATACACGGTATATTTTTATCATTATCCCTAAATATATTGGTGAAAGAATAAAGAGGATTACAGCTCGCTTACTTGTGTCTACGAGATCTTGAGTTCTTTCTAACGAAGTTAACAAATTTCTTCCATGGATTGTCCAACAGAAATAAGATTTGGCAGGTAGGAAACGTATTGCCATCTACACTATGAATAAACTGCTCACCATCACACATACAAACATCTTGTAAATTTTCCAGAAAGAGCGGAAATAATCATTTGTTGAACTAGCTCAGGAGCAAGGTTGGAAAAAGAAATTTGCACAGCATGCATAGCAAAAGATGGAGGCATAGAATTGGGTTGGACAGCAACGTGAAAGATTGACTTGAGGTAGTACAATCCTTGACAATATGACTTTTCTTCTTGCAATAATTGCACAATTCCTCGCTACAATGTTAATATGACCTTGCAGTAATTGCATAATTCCCTGCTACAATGTCTTGCGATGTGCCCAATTTCCTTGCATTTATAACACCCTGGTGGAGATCTAGATTGTCCTATGCCTTTAACGGCATAGGCCATATTAGCCATTTCACATCCACCAACATCTTCAATAAGACCAAGCTACGAGGCAGCGCACCACTCTTTACACAAGTTCACCCAAACAAACTTTCAAAAAACGGAATAGGCGTGCAGTTGATTAATCCAACTTGTGCATTTACAAACTCGGGTAATAATCATTCCATAAATTAATAAAACTGCCTGATGATAGTATGTCCAAGTCCAATTGCAAATTTCTGGATAAAACATTTTGACGATAAGTTATTCGAAGGTAATCTCACATTGTCTTGGCAGTAGGGAATGCACGAAGGTTGTTGCCCATATAATAAGGTTCAACCGTACTGGGGAACCAAGATTAAACTAAGCTCCTTAGAATCAATTGGAGCCTGAGAAGACCCATCCAACTGTCCCATAACTACTCTTTCACAATGAATTGAAATTCCCATCTGGCATAGCTTTTGCCTCTAAGGCAAACAATAGAATTTTCTCAAGAAATTATAACCACTAAAAACAATTGTGACAAGCAAATAACACCAAAAATACTAGTGAAAAAGTTGCAACAGCCCAATAACACTAAACCAGAATTGCGAAAAAAAAATTCTAATAAAAAAGCTTACACCTGATTCAACGAAAAAATCACTTCAAAATTTATTGAAGACCACCAAAGAAATTTGTCATATATAGAAGCAACCAGCAAACAGCCATGAAGCAAAAATAACCCAAGAATTCGCCACACTAAATAAAGAAAATCACAAAATAATTGGGGAACCTGATACTATGTTAGAAACTAATCCAACTCAGAAACTCAATCTGATGGGTATCAAGTGGTGAACAGATCCACATCTTTTTGAAGTGGGACTCTAACAATACAGACAGTGCTTGAAATCAGGGACATGATAAAGATCTTATCTCTATAGCATCGATACCTATCTGTTGCCTTCCTTAAGGACTCTTACTCAAATGTTCTATCCCAACAAACTGAACCATCCTCGGTGAATACTCCATCCACCATGTGCCAAAAAAACTACTCCTTTTGTTCTCTTAAAGTATGTGTGTCTGTCTATGTGTAAATGTAGTAAATACCAATGTTGGCTAAAGTGCCTATGTTATCAATTAGGAGAAGCATGTCGGATCAAGCTCAACCCTAACATAGGTTTTTAACCTGAATTGTATCCATCCCAAACTAACCCACTACTTTTGGAAAATCTCCATTCATGATGTAGTACTGCATGAACATAAAATATAACGAAATAACAAAAGATTATTTGTCTTATTAAAATATAATACCAAGCTTATTGTGGACTGAAAGGAAAATATAATATAATATTATAACAGATGTCTTGAATCGATAAGTTTAAAAATTGAAGTAATTATTCTGGACTTACCAAATGAAAACATTATGTTAGTGTTATTATATCATAATCTTTATAGCTTAGGACACATTCTAGTGCAAAAATAGAATGAATGAAGATATAGATGATAAAAATGGTGACAACAATAATCATAAGGTCCTAACTTGTACCAGTATATACGCTCCAGACCATCAACTCTACTCCTTGTTACATCTCTTTCCGTCAGTTTAACACCTGGAAATAAATAGAGTCGGCAAATATAACAGGACATGAAAGAAGGTACATTTTGTTATCAGCAAGTATAAACTAACCTTGTATGTTGGATTCGATCTCAAGTTCATAGTTATGCTCTTTGTGAATATGCCTGAGAGCAGGCAGAGCTTTACTTACCAAGTACTGCAACCACTGTAATTTCACACTATTGTCCAGTTCTTTATCTGCCTGTAAGAATACGAAAAGAACAGTATGTGGCCTTTAGTAGCTGTCAATTACCTAGATATTGGTGTAGTGGAAAGCGGAGAGTGAGAAAGGTCATGTTTACCTTTAAAACCAAAACCTCCCGCATGCAAGCTTTGCAATTGCAATTTCCAAAACAAAATGGACATGCGTTTTCTACTTCCTCTCGTGTTTTCCCTGGGTACCTGTTTTTCATGTCAACTACATAAGAATCTCCAAATATCTATTTCACAATGTGTAAAATAAAGCTGATGATAGGTCAAGTAAGGAATGGCATATCTCCACAGAAGATGTAAATTCCACAGTTCTTACCACTTTTCAAGACAATCATAGCAATAGCGTTTCCTATTACAATTAGAACAGGAGACAACATTCTTGTTGCTTTTCTGACATTGATGACACATTGAACTCCCTTGCTCCTTCGTTTTACTTGACTCCTGATGAGCAAAGAAAAACTTAAAAACAAACCAAAAGTTTCAATGCCCTTCATGTAAAAAGGAACCAGAACAAAGCTAATTATTGATTAACAATGGAAAGTTCAATATATCATGTATGTTTAAAGACGCTTAACTATGCATGTGAAAATATCAGTACATTATATTCTAAAGCAAATCATCAACGGAAGGAAAAGAGAAAGCCTCACATGAACATGGATAAAACAGTGATTTTTCAGACTTTTCTTAAAAAGTCAACTCCGTGCAACCCCCAACAACATTTGGTAGCAGCATTTGCAATTTCCACTTTCCAAAACTCCAAGCAACTAAGTCTAATTCCCAGCTAGCCATTACCATGACGAATCAAATTTGTTCTTAAAACACACACAAAAACAAGAGCATAGTGAATAAAAGTGACTGTAATGGTCTTGGGTTATACCTTCGCCAAGGGCTCCCTCTCAGCCACCGTAGCACTTCCTTCGTGGGTGGTATCGACGGCCTGATCACCAAACTTCTTAACGGATTTTGCCGTACGTTTGCCGGAGTCGCGATTCTCTTTCTTTCTCCTGAAGTCAGTATTCTGCTCTCTCACCAGAAAACGAGACTCGTCTCTTCTCTCCTTGTCCGATTCGCCATTCAGCATCTCCTCCCTCTTCGACCTATTCACGCTGCCGACGCCATCTTCTACCTTCTCAGAACTCTTCCGTCTATTCTTCAGTACCGGACGATGGTGCTTCTGGAAGAGAGACTTCCCCTGCGCAACGGGCTCGCTGCACCGCAACTTCTCCGGGCCAGCGCTGCGCTTGCACCGGACGTCCGGCGCTGATTCCATGGACGCCGGTGGAATATCCCGGAGAACCGATCCGAGTTGATCGGTAACAACTCAATTGTCAAGGGCACGACACAAAATTGACGTTGAAATTGGTTTAAGAACGCGGTGATGATGAGAATTACTGGAATTGGTTAGACTTGCGGAGGAGGGCGTGTATCGGATTGGAAATGAAAGGGGATCCAATCCGTATTACGCAATGTATCAAAATTTGGTAGTATCGGGTGGGCAAAAAAATCCACACCGGTGGATCCCGCAATCCGACTGCTATCGGGACCGAAAAAAATAAGAACCGATGGATCCCGGTGTGGTTCTTGTTTCGAAAACATCAAACAAGTGCCAATATGATCGGATACCTGTTTTGAATTTTCAAAATCATGGGTTTCACAAACCCACCAGAATTTGACCTTATAAGGTCCAAATGCTTGTTACCGGCTCAACATCTACTCTCCTTTATTTCTCTCTGTGTTGAACATCTACTCATAGAGTTCAATACACACTACAAAAAAAAAATTAATGAAAAAAAGTTTAAAACGATAATGATGGGTGACTTGAGTAATAAATGAGCATGACAGACTTAGGACCATCATCATGCCTAAGTGTTTTGAATAAAGGGGTAATTACAAATACCTATCCTCAAATATAATCATTTATGGGATGCCTATCTTCATGAAATTTTCTATTTGATACCTACTCTCATGTTAAGTTTATTAACCAGAGCCCCTTCCGTCAAATGTATGTCACTGTGAAAATGATAAAGACTGAAATACCCTCATTTCAAAATTATCTAACCTCAATGTTCCAAGGCATGTTCGTTGAGGGTCTGTTCTAGAGCTAGAGAGAAGAAGGGAGACTAGGAGACGACGACCTGAGAATTGAGGGTAGGTATTTGTAATTATCCCTTGAATAAATTAAAAATTAAAAACAAATGTACCATCATGTCTTGATTCATCTAGCCTTCTTTCCCAACACGCCACCTTATCTCTCCATACCATTTTTACAACCACATACTTCCTCCTTATTTGTGTTCTCAACAATACATCTTCAATTTCTATGATCATTTACGCCAAAGTCCTATACATCTCGCCAAAGACTTTAATGATTCCACCAGAACTATAGGTTCAAGTCACCATATCTTCAAGTTCCGACGTCTTCGTCCTCGCCCTCATACTCCAACGCTCAAGACTTCGTTTCGCCGTTCTCGTTCTCGAGCTCCGACGAACAGACTTCATTTTCTCCTCTCCTTCCTCGACTCGGCTCCCTCATTTTCTTCATCTCCTCCCACACCCTCACTAGATCTAGAAAATCTAGTTTCAAATGACCAGATCTACTTCTTCTCGCCAACAATATGGTCTTAACTTCGGTTGGTCGGTTAAAACCGTAAAACCGACCGGAAACCGTGTTGGTCGGGAAGTTTCCTATTTTCCGGTCCCGATTCCGGCGAAGGTTTCGAAAATACTAAACCGACCAGGTCCGGTGTGGTGGTCAAGGGGGGTGATGGTCGGTTAAACCGACCATGCTTAGCCCTACATGTAATCAACAACATGACATCTAAATATCATAAATCACCATACATGTATACGTCATTAGTAAATAACACCTTAAGTTACCATTTCATTATTCGATACATGTATTAATCGTAAAACTGTAATCGTCAGATTTTCTATTACTTTTTTGTTAAAAGGACAAAGATACCTCTTACTATTCAAATAAACTACACTAATACTATTAATGAATAAAAACAAAATTAACAATATTAAAAAGAACAAAGTATCAGATTCTATTTTTAAATAATTATAAAAACAATTAAAATATTAAATAAATAACAAAAAGAAAAAGGCAAGATTTCCTTATCCTTATCTCTGGTCCTTACATATCTTATCATCATCCCTGACCTTAAATGATAAATAAAAAAATAAAAATAAAAAGTGAAATCCAAATCTCCCAAGCCAGGTGATGAAGACAGTCGAACTCTGACGAGCGAGGCTCGCGTCTCCGGCGAGATCACGAGGCGCGAACCACAGAGGCGTTACGGGGGAGGGGCGG
>JAYMSV010001339.1:0-13102 GCA_036897745.1 Erodium moschatum | reverse complement strand
GGAGGAGAAGAAGAGGGTTTCGGGACTGCGTTTTGAGGCGCAAAGCGTTGGGAGCGCTAGATTGTTTGCTTTTTCTCAGATGATATTGACAGATAAGTTTAATACTCAAAACTTTATAATAGTGATTGCTTGACAATCAAGACATCCAAATTTTTCTAATGATTGCTTAACAATCAAAACACACACTTTCATATATTGACTACTTGGTAATCAAACCATGAACTTCCGACCACAGTTTCATATCCAAATATCTCAACAATAAAGTTTCTTAAACTTTGGCTCTCCAAATTTGACTTTTATTTATTTTAACACAATCCAATCAACTTGCACCAAACACACCTCCTATTGATGATGATACCACCATCGTGCCATAAAGAATAACTGCAAACCCAATCACATAGTGAGTAAAGGCAACCCTAAAAAAAGGCTGCGAAGCTGAAATGCACATAAGAATCACAATGCCAAAAGGGATGTTTTTGTCTTTTAAGTTACAAAAAACACAAATATCTAATTTTAAAATATAGAAACATATTAAATAATCGTGTCTTATGTAAAGTAGTTGATACTGTTGAGGATTGTTTCTTATTCCTAGTTCTATTAGGTTTCCTATTTATTTATGTGTTTGTCTGATATTAGTATCATACAATTAATCCCTACCTAACGATATTTTAGAATACAGAAGAAGAAAAAGAAGAAGATGGAGGAAGCAAAGGTGCCAGTTCGAGGAAAAAGGAACATCCTCATCACCAGCGCGTTGCCGTACGTCAATAATGTTCCTCACCTCGGCAACATCATAGGCTGTAAGTTAGAAACATGTCTCTTGCTTTTAATTGTTCACTCTCCAAGTACCTCGGACCTCTGTTTTTTTTATCAATTTCTCTTCTGGGTGTAAATAAAAAAAACATTTTAAAAAATAAAATAAAATTAATGGGTATATATAGTGGTCGTGATTTTGGTCGGGGCTTAGGATTGAGAGACCATGTGAGGGAGAGCGGCGGCGGCAACTGTGATTTTCCGGTGTGCTCTCCTCCGGCGATAGCTTCATGCAGAGGCGGATTTTGGGGGTTTAGGGTATATATATATAATTGCAGAGCTTCGGATATCTTTTATTTGATATCTTACGAGTTTAAAATCGGAATTTGTATGAAAAAATTATGGTCATATATGTTGCGTATATAACCTCATTTTACTTGAAAATAATCTTTTTAAACTCTAAACGTGTATGACACTTTCATGAAAATTGTAGATACCTGAATTGCATTCGATTTGATATCTTACGGGTTAAAATCAAAACTCAAACTCTAACCCTTCTTAAATCGACTTTGATTTTTTTTACATTTCACCATTATCGACGACTTACCCTACAATAAATGTCTGGATCCGCCTCTGACTTCATCGCACCTGTTTTGGGTATAAAAAAAAAACACATTTTTTTAGCCTTTTCTCCGTCATGGTCCAGTTGAACAAAAAGGGCCAATTCATGTTCTTTAATGGGTTCGATGTATTGATGAGATTGCTTATCTGTTTGCTGAATTTGGAATTGATGTGCTGTGTGCAGGTGTACTGAGTGGTGATGTGTTTGCTCGGTACTGTCGTTTGCGAGGCTACAATGTGATTTACATATGTGGAACCGACGAGTATGGCACTGCAACAGAAACGAAAGCTATGGAGGAGAATTGTACCCCAAAACAGATTTGTGACAAGTAAAAATTCACTAATTGTTTCTCCTTAGGTGACTATAATTCGTATGATCATCGGTAACATCTCCGTTGTAACATTTTTGTAGGTACCACGAGATTCATAAGGAGGTCTATGATTGGTTCGACATAAAGTTCGATCAGTTCGGGCGAACCTCAACGCCTCAGCATACCGAGATCTGCCAATCAATTTTCAAGAAATTGTGGGAGAACAACTGGCTGTCTGAAAACACCATGCAACAGGTAATGTAATAACAACTATTGTTGTCCTATCGTCATGGTTCGTTAATGAATTTGAATTTGAATCTGGCGTATTTTTTCAGCTTTATTGTGGTACGTGTGAGCGTTTCTTAGCTGATCGGCTTGTTGAGGGCGCCTGTCCGACGCTTAATTGCACGAACGACTCTGCTCGGGGGGATCAGTGCGATCTTTGTGGGAACTTGTTGAATCCAATAGAACTTAAAGATCCTAGATGCAAGGTTGATGATCTGTCTTATGTTTTTCTACTGCTTTGTGTTGAAGTATGAACCCACATCGGGAAAATATAAGACTAAAAAGCTACTTATAAAGGCTGGGACCACAAAGTTGACTTTTTAGTTGTGGAATAAGTGAGACATGTCTTAGTCAAAATTAAGGTTTTGTTGTTCTTGCAGGTATGCAAGACAACGCCAGAAGTTGGTGATACGGAGCATTTGTTCCTCGAGCTCCCGTTGTTTAAGGACAAATTGGAAGAGTACTTCGATGAGATGTCGGGGTCTTGGAGCAATAATGCCGTTCAAGTTACACGGGCGTGGCTTAGAGAACTGAAACATCGCTGCATCACGAGGGATCTTAAGTGGGGAGTTCCCGTGCCACACGAGAAATTCGAGAATAAGGTTTTCTACGTTTGGTACGATGCACCGATCGGTTATGTCTCCATCACTGCGTGCTACACTCCTCATTGGGAGAAATGGTGGAAGAACCCCGAGGACGTCGAGCTGTATCAGTTCATGGGCAAGGACAATGTGCCCTTCCACACCGTAAGTCTACTACTCCATTCCCACAAATCTTGAATGTGTATTGTGTTACAACTGCTGTAACTTTGTTGATTTCGATGCAAAATGACCAAAATGCCCCTGAGGTTGTTCATGATTTTGTTGATTCGGTGTGAAATGACCAAAATGCCCCTGACGTTGTCCATAATTTTGTTGATTTCAATGTGAAGTGATCAAAATGCCCCTGACGTTGTTTGTAACTTTGTGTGCCACTTTGTTGATTTTTATGCAAAAGGCCCCTGTCATTTTATATGTTTGTTTATCACTTTGTTGATTTTGATGCAAAATGACCAAATTGCCCCTGTCGTTTGATACGTTTGTTCATAACTTTGTTGATTTTGGTGTGAAATGACCAAAATGCCCGTGACGTTTTTACACGTTTGTTTCTGCAACAAAAGGTGGACATCACAGCTAGTGTTTTATCCCATGTTGAATGAATGAGTTAGATGAGAAGTAATGTAATTTCAGGTCATGTTTCCATCCACACTCATGGGAACGGGAGAAGAATGGACCTTAATGAAGACAGTAAGCGTTACGGACTATCTGAACTATGAAACAGGTAATTATTTCTCAGCTACGAGTTGGTCTGAATTAATGTGGGATAACAAATCGATCTTGTTTTTAGAATATAAAACTATAACTGGACCTTCGACTATCAGCTTCCTCTAATACTTGTAATGTTATGGTGATGCAGGGAAGTTCTCAAAGAGTAAGGGGATAGGAGTATTCGGGAACGATGCAAGAGATACAAACATTCCTGCGCAAGTGTGGCGATATTACTTGTTGACTATAAGGCCCGAGGTGAGTTTGTGTTTGTGATAAGCTATATATTCTTGCATTATAGCTTGACGATTCTGACAGATAAACATTTGGTTTTATTGGTTAGGGTGGTGACTCGAAGTTCAAATGGGATGACTTGCGAGTCACGCTAAAAAGCCAGTTGCTGAATAATTTGGGCAACTTTATAAATCGGGTCTTGAGCTTCATTGCAAAACCTCCCGGTTAGTTGTAAATATCAAATTATCACCTTCCTTTTGGTTATATAATTGCTGTAGTTTCAAATTTCCGCGTGCAGGGTTAGGATACGGGTCTGTCATTCCAGATGCTTCGCAGGAACAATCACATAACTTGACGAAGAAACTGGCAGATGAAGTTGGTGCTGATGTTCAGGAATATATAGATGTTATGGAGAAGGTACTTTTTTGCGAAACTTCACTAATTGTTTTTATTTTATAGACGTCTTTGATGTGCAATCTGTTAAGTTTCGGGGTAACTCCAAATATCAATCTTGTACTAAGTATTCTTTGTAACTCCAAATCATGAACGACGTTTTATTTGTATCCATTATAACTCCATCAAATTTGGACTTGAATTGTTCATATCGGGATTGTATGTGTGTGTTAACTTTAACCTTGGCATAGGTTGAGCTAAAGCAAGGTTTGAGCATTTGTATGCGCATATCGAGCAAGGGAAACACATATCTACAGGTAAGCCTACAAAAAACTTACTTTCTGAATAGTCTATCAGTATCTATACACGTAAGAGACTGGACGATTTAATGTATTATGTATAGGAGAGCAAGTATTGGAAGCTGTACAAAGACGATCAAGACTGTTGCTGTATTGTAGTAAGAACTGCAGCAGGGCTGGTCTATCTTCTTGCAAGCTTGTTAGAACCTTTCATGCCCTCATTTTCTGCTGAGGTACACTATGACGTTCACTTGATTGTCGTCACTGTAAATATAATTTCCACTAAGTTATGATGTTTTCTTGTTACTCAAGGTACTAAGGCAGCTCAATTTACAAGTTGAATCGAAACTGTCACTATCTGATGAAAACGGAGATGTTGAGAAAGTGAAGAGACTGTGGGAATTACTACCCATTGGTCACAGGATCGGCACACCGGCGCCTTTGTTTATGGAATTGGTATCATGCTGCTCTACTCTCCTCGATATTCCGATTTTTTTTTCGTTCTTTCGTTTATTTGTGTGTAAATATTGGTTTGTTGTGCAGAGAGCTGAAGAAGTAGAGTTGTTGAAGCAGAAATTTGGGGGTAGTCAGGCTGACAGGATAGTCAAGGCAGAGGCTAAAGCAAAGGGCAATTCTGAGCACACTAAAGGCAGAAGATGAAAGTATGGGAAGTTCTGCAGCATGCTTCCCAAAAGTATCTGTATATTTGGCATCTACATAACAATTGTGCAGCGTGCTTCCCAAAAGCTTGCATGTTTTGGAAAACGTAGCTTCAGATCCACACATCCGATCCCTGAGAGTGTGTCTGGTTCAGTCTGTGACACACGGCTCGTCGATTGCGTACTAGAACAAACAATTAACAAATTTTCTGTTGTGCAAATTTAATTATGTCCTGATATGGGTTTTTTTGTTCACTCAATAGCTCTAGTGTATAGGTCCATCTCATGTTCAAATTGTGAATTTTGGTTGGTTTGATAATACAGTCTTTCTACAATAGTATGTTCCAAAATTCATCGAAATATTCACCTTAGTTCTTAAACTTTGTTTTGTTCTAATTTAATCGCTTTTAAATTGTTCTATTTGGCCCCTTGATTTCATTTTGCTCTAAGTTTGACTGAATTGAAAACATATGGATAATTGAGAGAATAAACGATGACAAAACAAAATTCATAGTAGGATTCCAAAAATGTAGTGACATTTCACTATAAACACCTATCCAAAATCACAGTTTCGGATTACGAGTTTACTGGAGCCAATTTTAGAATACAAACAAAAATAAGATGAAAAGAAACTAGGAGATTACACAAAAGTCAACACCAGCTCAAAACAGAGCCATGCTAATTTGTGAGTGCCATTTCAACAACACGGTGTTGAGCTCGAGTAGAGTGGCAGACCTCACTCCACCCTAAAACGTCAAGACCTGGACTCCAAAGCTAGAAGTATCTTCTTCCTTGGACCCTGAAACCAGAGAAGTGAATGCAAATGGTTCTGTTAAAATCATGTTTAGGAAGGTTTGCAAGAAGCTAAATATGTGAAGCAAAAAGACTATCATTAAGATCTAAGGGGAAAAGAAAATCCCAAAACAACAAAGCAGTGAGAAACAGCTATGTGGATTGAAAATGAGGATAAGCTGAGACAGATACAAAGACTTAAATGCATATTATGCATGTCCACACCGTACAAGGAAAGGGAGGACCAAAAACTGCACTTGTTTTGGTCAAGATAACTTTCTAGAAGGAAAAAAAAACATAAGCAGCAGTCAAAATTTTACCAAAATTAATTGTGACAATCAGATTTCACAGTTTAGGTTGGACAATTATTGTTATACTCAACAGTCAACAACCAATCTGTATATACTATAAATCACATTAAATAATGTACAAACAGAACTAGAATAAATAAACGATTTGAACCTTTTAGATTGCAATTTTCAACACAAGCAATTTTTTCTCTGTACAAAGAAGGTGAAATATTATCATAAGAAGAAATAAAAAAAACTATGCAAATATAGCTATGGTTTGTCAAATTTACCATTGGTATTCCTAAAGCCCTGAGGTCCTCGTCAGTCATGTGTACAAGGGCTGCCATATCAACCTGCGGATCACAAACAGATGAGTATGTAGTAGAGGAGATTCATGACAACGAATTACCAGCACTACAGTGTACAATGTAGCATACCTCCTCTGCTTGGAATGTAATTGAATATTTTTCAAGATCCAAGGAGAGAAGAAAATCATCAACTGATGTGTCCGCCTGCAGAAAGAAGTGCACGTAGTTTGAGCGAGAGCTACAGGTACACACTTTATATGCTGAATTATATGCAGTTTTTAAAGAAGAGCCTACAATAAGTTCAACGTCAAAAACAAATAATCTCAGTAAGAACTTTATATGCTAGTAATACGACCCATTTTACTATACTTAATAGAAGCATCTTATTTGTATGTGACACACGTACAGGAGCATGTGATTATTAGCATCCCATGTAGCACAATTGAGAATAGATAGCATTTCAGGTTCATCAGTAAGGAAATCTATATTGGATAGAGATTTAATACCAAAACATGCCAACAAATATTAGTAAAACTACTGTCCACAAAACTCTACCAAGTTGCTAAGAGAAGTAAAGAGGAAAAATGATTGCCTTTTGTTGAGTCTTTTTTCTAGAAGAATTGTAAGCCTTTTTGGTCTCTGATGGAGAAGCTTCTACTGCAACACTTTTCCTAACCGGTTTAGCTGATTCTTGAACTGGTTTTGGCTTTGGTGGAATAGCGTTCCTTGGCTGTGAGTTCATCGTTCCAGATAACTTTTCACGTAGATCCCGTACGCCCGAAAGAGACCCCCTTCCACCGTGAGACAATTGACTCTTCCTTTGGAGCTTCAATCGGAGGTCTTGAGCACCAACTTTTTGATCTTCACAATCCATTAACACAGTCAAAATCACACACAAAAATCAATGATCTAATCGTGTCAAACAATAGTAGCAATTTAAGTTGCACTTTATTATCCATCACATCCAATCCATACATGACAATTTCCGCGCATCATCATCGTAGAGATCATGTTCCCATTTGTCATCTTGCCTCTGTCTGCAAAATAAACATGGCAAGGATCTTCAGTTCACCCTCCAGTACCCAGTGCAAATATATATACTAAAACCCCAAACACCTAAAACTAAGAAGCAGAAAGAGCTAGCAATCAGCTAACATAAAACAGGATACCCACGTGAATTTTAAGGTAAATCTGTTCACTTTAAAGGTTGTAGGGAACTGAAGGAACCTCAATCTTTCAGGAAATCGGGCAGGAGGCTTCCGCAATGGGTTAAAGGATCTGACATTCTAACTTGTAAACGATACACACATCATGACCAATTAAGCTTCCCCAACTTCATTGTTTCTGTTGATTAACTGTTAATGCCAAATAGGCAATTTTACCATACAAGAAGGAATCTCCAAAACTGAGCAATTTATAACCTAACAAAAACATTCCCAGAAAAGGGAGCAAAATGGGTCTGCAACAAATTCAACGAAGTAACTATTTTCACTTAAAATTAATCACAGACAATAATGCAACTAATCCAAATATCCAAAGCAAAAAAGCAAAACGAAACCGTGAAATATAAATAGATAGATAATCAAAAACAAAACTCGCAAGCAAGCACACAATTTGATCAGCAGAAATGACCTTTTCCCGGTGATTGGACGGCGACGAGTAGAGTCGTCGCCGGAGTTTACATTGAGCCGCTCCTTCCCTGACCGGTTCCCTCACGCCTCGACTCGATCAGCATACATCTTAACGCTAGCCCTGATTTGGGCACTGCCGGGAGGAACAATGGGACCTCCGAAATTGTAACGCAAACAAGCAAAAAAAATCAAAAACCCTAGGCCCAATTTGGGGATTTTGAATTTTAGAGAGAATGAATCTCAGTTGATACCGACTCTACAAGATGAGATCCGAGTCGGACTATACTAAAACGCACCGTTTTGGCCAAAGCTATCTAAAGAACACCCTCTTTATGATTGTAACTTGAAAGCCGATGTTGAAAATAGACCATGAGCTACTTCAGCTGCTCCGTAACGAGCAAGCTTGTCTTGTATCGAGACTGGGGTTAATCGTTAAAAGTTATCTTTATGTATCGATCATATGTAGAAAATTAGTCTAAATTACAAAAAATTATTAGACGAAACTTAAATCAAATCTCCGGCACTTTTATCTTATTGTTCAATTAGTAAAACATGTAAATGATTTGTGATCAACTCATAAAGACATGAGAAATCTATGACCAATTCAGACATGTAAATGGTATGTGACTAACAAATAACGTGTTTTATTGGTCACTTTTAACTTTATAGTAGTTTTCCGAATGTGATCAATCCATAAGGGTAACTTTTGACAATTAAGCCGGGATGTTTTCTTAAAGAGTCCACAAGTAAATCTTGATCCCATAATTATGATGCTAACAAAAAATCAAGGGTTAATCACATTATGGTACCCTTATGTTCGGTCTACGGACATTAAAGTACCCTTATGTTTGGAAATGACATTTTGGTACCTTTATGTCCGGTCCACAACTATAATATTCCAACACCGTAACAAGAAAGTTGTTCCGGCTGCGAAACATTTACAAAAATTGAAGGGCGATGCAATTGGAAACTGTGAATGTCACACCTGAAGGAATAATTTCATTGAATAACAGAATATAAAATGTAAACAGTGATAAATTTCATTGAAGAACAGGTTGTTGTTGATTCTGCAACAAAAGTTCCTGGTACTTGCAAGAACCCCTAATCAATGAAGCAGATGCATACACCGAACATTACTGTCTTCCCATACCCTTCACAAAACCCCAAAGAACGGATTTGTTATTGCATACTTCAGTTGAGTCCCAGCTGAGTACAGCACAGTCAAGTCAACTTTGTCTCGAGGGAGAAAGAGGAACTCACTACCTTCGCTAATTTCAAAACCACAAAGCTCCAGAAACTCAACACCTCCTTTCAGACTCCCAACTCTATCCTGTTTAACGTTAAAATTACTGTGTCAACACATGGCAAAGGTTACAAGAATCAATTTTAATTACTTGTGTGATGCACATAAAATGTTAAGTAGAATCATAATCCATCCAGTAAATTTGTCCGAGGATCACCTTACCTGGAACAACCGGTTACTGAGGCGAATCCTCCTGAACTTTTCCTCATCGGGATTTTTTGCTATGTTGCCAACATAAACCAGAAGAGTTTGGAAGGCCCTTTTGACCCTGGCATCGTCATCCTAAACAGAGAGAGGGAGAGATGACAATGCAGAACATCAATTGCAGAGTTGACTGCCTGTTCTCTGTTTTGTTTGCGAAATTATTACCTTGTGATTGCGCTTGAGAGACCTTAGACATTCTCTCATTTGCTCCGCTGTTGTGATTGTAGACTTACATGACCCTGAGTTCTGCAGTTTAAACAACAGCAGAACACAAAATTAAGTTACTTTAAACGAGAAATCAGCAGATCTTAAGACATAACTATAGAGTATCTGTATGTACCCCTTTTTCCTGCACGGGATGTTTATAAGATTTCATTGCTGCAGGGCCTTCTATCAGCAACCCAAGCATCCGTCTTCTTTCAGACTGTAAACACATACACACAATTCTTGTTAGACACTAATCAGTAGGATTAAGCCTGAACACCTCATAACATAAGAACAATCATACTGAGCCAATGATTACTTATTATTAACCCAATACTAGAGAAATATGGGATATTCGAAGGTAAAATATACTTTCAAGTTTGAGATATAACCTAAATAGTTGTTTTGATAATGTAGTCTTATATGGTGTCATTGTAATTAAATTTACTCTTCAACCGATCAGTAGGCTACAGAAAGTTGATGAACCTATACATGCTAAAATGTGCCTTTTTTACTTTGGCTATTGGATCAGTGTACTACCCTTCTGCAGGGATAAATAAGTTCTTTCACTTACCATTTAAAACAAACTGGTATACGAGGTCATAAAATAGTATAGTAAATATTCAGACTTTTCAAGGAAAGCACAGTGAAATACCTTATCTGCCTCTAGTTTCCGAAGAATTTTCTCTCTTGCTTGTTTCTGCTCCTCTCTCTCTGTTTTCCATGAGGCTATATTACTAAGGGAACAAAGAGCATCCTCTAGTTAAATGAATAATATCCACCAAGAAAGATATAGAGACAAACAGGTCTAAAACCAACCGTTTTCTTTCATTTTCTTCTGCAATTCTCTTTACTTCAAGGAGTTCTTTACCTGCTCGAATCCTCTCCTGCAATACATTTGACTCTAAAAAGTAAAAACATGATAAATATATATTGTGTATATATAGACTAGCTATCAAATACAACCCGCCTCTTATTCTGCAAACTACAAACCAATAGAAGCCCTTGGATTCGCGAAATCTGATGGTCTAGCTGTTGCCAGCGTGCGGTGGAAATTTTGTAAATAACACGAACTTTCCCGCCTTGTTGATCGCTACTGTAGCGCGTTTTGACCACGACTATAGCGCACAACAGATTCCAATGGATTGCATTACAGGTTCTAACATTTTGCATTATAGGTTCCAACACAAAGTTACAAAGTTCCAACAGTGTGCATTGTAGGTTCCAACGGTTTGCATTACAGGTTCCAACGGTAACATGCTACGTAAACCGTTGGGACCTTAGTATGTTCCCGTTGGAACTTATAATGCAAACCGTTGAAACTTCGTAACAAAGTGCTGGAACCCGTAATGCAAAGTTTGAAAGCTTGTAATGCAAACTGTTGGAAATATGGGTGTGCTACAGTAGTGGTCAACAACGCTACAGAAATGCGAAAAAGTAAAAAATTCGCCTTTTGATCTCCTCTGTCCAATTTTTAGATCTAGCGGCCTACGAAGGTTTGTAGTTTGCACAATAAGGCTGGTTTGTATTGGATAATGGCTCTCTCTCTCTATAATCTACATATATATATATATATAACTAATCACAAACATATTATTACACAACCCAAATGATAGTTACATCTGAAATTTTATCTCATCACCTATATTAACATCCCACAGTGAAGGGAAAATAGATAGAGATACAACAGAAACTATCAAAGAGAACGATACCTTTTCCCTTACTCTTTCCATCTTCATTTCTGATTCTTCCCTCTTTTTGCGAGCTCGATCCCTAAAAATGAGCGAACAAAAAAATCTCTATGAACAGGAACTAATGGCTGTTAATAATATGGATCAGAATTTTCTTTAGAATTTCAACCAGATGAAGTCATCAAACACAAAATATATACAACTGAAACGAAATTTCTGGTAATTGTTAGGAAAAATCTGTGAATATTTCATTAAGAAAAATGTAAGAAGCACACCTTAGTTCCTGTGATTTCCTTCTCATTTCTTCTGTAATATCAGATGGTATGGGAGACTCAATATCAATATCCATTGTCCCCTGGGAACAAATGAACAAGATAACTATTTTGGAATTGAAAATACATCAACCCAGTGCAGAAACTGACAGCACAATTTTGATAATGGCATTAAACTTCGAAATGAAACTAAAATGGAGAATCAACATGTGGAGCACAAGATCATGTTTTACTCCTCTGTTGCTTTATTGTTTTTACCATGATAGGAAATATTCAAATGGACAACTATACGAAGTATGCTACTGTAAATTCCATCCTAACATTGGAAATTTCCAAAATGAAAATCAGTCATATGCTTTTTATCTACAATATTAAGTTTCATACCGAAGACGTCTGTTCAATCTCTGAACCATTGTCATGATCAATGATCCAGTTTACGGCAGCCTCAAGACTAGCATTACCTGGACAAAGAAAATTGCTTACAGAACTGAAAGTGCACATCAATTAATAGTGATATAAGATGGCCATTCGATTTGCTTAACAACACCAAGAAAAGCATTCTGAAAAGCTCAAGCTACAAAGAGGTTCATTGCTTGTGTCGTAAATGAGGGCACACAGATGACACCACTAAAATGAAAAGTGTGACCTTCAAAGATCAATATACCAAAAGCATCATAAAAAATTGGAACTGAACAAAAAAGAATAGATGTTTTGGCATCTGGCCTGCTATCAGAAGCTAAGAAAGGATGAGCAAAATAAATAAAAATGAACATGGATCTGCAAACTGACCAGAACAGTGAAGCGCCTGCATTGCCTGGTCCATGGGAAATCCCATCGCTTCAAGCTCCTCAAGCAATTTCTCGTTCACAACAGGTACAGCCATTCCTATTACACATAGCGTATTAACAATGTGAGGCTCATAATTTAAGAAACATCCTATTTATCTTCACATAAGCAAAACAACAGTTTATCACTTGAATTAACCAAAGTCAAGATGCAAAAAGCAGAATTGCACAAAATTTAGTCTCAAGTATCAAAGCTAATTTCTAGTAAACCCACAAACAAATCTATATCCAAAAACACAAGCAGCAGCTCAATCG
This sequence comes from Erodium moschatum, assembly GCA_036897745.1. NCBI lineage: Eukaryota > Viridiplantae > Streptophyta > Magnoliopsida > Geraniales > Geraniaceae > Erodium > Erodium moschatum. The sequence continues at coordinate 448 of JAYMSV010001339.1, read as the reverse complement.
ACCTGCTCTTCTCCCAACATTTAAATAATGATTCACTGCTCAAAAACATACCACCTAGTACCCAAACCCATGAAATTTGATCACGCATAAACCAATTGAAGAGTCTCAGACATCAACCAAATCAGTGATTCACGTTCAATCCCATGACCAAACTACCAAATTCTAACCAAATATACAGCCAGTGAAGCCTAGAATCAAGAGAAATGCATCATGAAGTTGAAAATTAAAGGTGTACCGATATAATTGGACTGAGAATGAAATTGGGGAAAACGGAATGGGAAATGGCGTATAAAAGGAGAAGAGGTACCAAGTTCCATACCAGTTCTGGGGGCTTCAGAGAAACCCTAGAATCGAAGCATAGTGGTGATTGGATCGGCAATGCCATTGAAGATTCTTCAAGAAAGAAAGCCCTAGACTCCCTTGGCTTAGATTCTCTCCTCTACTCTTC
>JAYMSV010001338.1:0-13105 GCA_036897745.1 Erodium moschatum | reverse complement strand
ATTCAGGAACTCCTCCCGGATGAAGTCCCTGGAGCCTAGGATGTCTAACATCCCTCGCAGCGGGGCTGCTTTCCCGCCCTCGCCTGGTCTTCCCGCTGCTTCCCCGATGTATCCCTCTTTTGGCCCATCTAGCCCTGCAGCTGCCCAGATGGGGCGAACCCAGGAGGGCCTATCTTTGAACACCCAGGGAGGCCTGTATCTGAAGTCTGACCAGTTCCCTGAGGGTAAGGAACCACCTCAAGACGAGTCTGCCACCCGAGGAACACGTTAGGTACCGTGTCCGGGGTCACAATGGGCTCCTTCCCTTGAGATGACCCAGTCTTAGTTACCGTGTCCGAGATCAGTGATGCAAATCCCGACGGTGGTGGAGGCAGTTCTTGTCCCCAATCTGTGGCATATGGTATGTCCCCCTTGGTTTTCTTAAATTAAAGGATGGACTCATCGAAACGAGGCACCCCTGGCATCTCCCAATCACAGTCGCAGACCATGTGCCCGATCCTCCCATAGTTAAAGCAGAAGGCGGGAAGTCGTTCATATGTGAGGCTAACCCTAATCGGGTCCGGGTACTCCCTGAAGCGCATGATGATGGTACGCCGAAGGGGACGACGGATGTCCATCCAGAATCAGACCTTCACTGTACCGCCCCAACAGAGGCCCCATTGATCACAAGGGGTTTCCATGGCTCACCCAAAGTAGCACCTATATTCTCCCCGATCGCCTTTGTCCTAACAGGGTACAAGATCCCCCTAGCATGCACCCAGAGTTGGAGACAGTCCAGGCCCGGGGGATCTCGAGCAAAAGGGTCGGTGATTTCCCCTAACATTAGGGCATGGTCATGGAAGCACCACGGCTCGTTTTTGCACACCCATGCACGGGCCTTCCGAGACACGAAGTAGAACGCAAACGTGCCGAGTTCAAGGTCTTTGACCACCACGCCCGCTCTGACACGACCCCATGCATGTGTGATGACCGAGAGTAGCACCCATTTCTGGGGAGGGTTGGAGACGCCAGACGACTCACCATACTAAAGCGAAGTCGTTCCATAACTTAGGGATCTGGTTGGGTGTACAGTACCTCAGTCTCCATTTCTTCTTCTTCAGTAAGGGAACATGAAGAGAAAGTGTATCGAAGGTCCCTCATTGATGTCGACGGAGCGGAAGGGACCGGAACCCTAATGGCATTGGTGTGCGTAGGATCATAAACGACCAGTCGCTCTTGCTTTTCCACTTGCCACACAAGACAATTCCATGTCGCCATCCAATCCAATAACATCAGTCGCCAAATTGAATCAACGACAATTTCACCGACTTTACACACGTGTCGCCACCTGGTTTGCCGGTTTCGGAAAAGAATCCAACACAGCCAGTCAGCACATCAGCGCCATAATATTTCCAATTTCCAATTTATATATATTTTTCGTCACAAAATATATTCCAAAACAGAGAAAGAAAACACGAACCAGAAAGAGGACCGGTGGAGAAACACAGAAGACGAAACGGAAGCTTCCTTGGGTTCATCAATGGCTATGATGGATCTTTTATAGATTTTCTTAGATCCGCTCCTCTGTTCTAGAGCAATTGTCGTCGTTGCTGTTGATCATAAATTTAGTACCTTTTATAGGGTGAATTTTGGGGATTTTGAGGTTGTCGCGTGAAAATGTCGACGCCGGCGAGGAAGAGGGGGTTAAGAGTTTTCAGTAGGTTTCGGCGGGGCCCGCCTGCCGGAATCAGTGGCGCTCCGCAGGACAATAACATCATGCTCTGGAACGCTGTCATTTTTGGGTATTTTTTTTAAAAATTTTTGCTTCCTGTGTTCTCTTTCATTTCTGATTGTCTCACTGATTTTTTTTTTTTTTTTTCTGGTTTTGGTTTTGTAGGCCTGATGATACTCCCTGGGATGGAGGTGGGTACCCCAGTTTTTTGTTTTTTATTTTATTTTGTTTATTGTTTCTCATAACCTTTATGATTATGTGCTGCATGTTATGTGAATTTTGGATGGATCAAAGCTGTAATTTTGTTACAATATAGTGTGGGTTAAGGTTTCTAGATAGGTACGAAGGGATTGGACCTTTAGAATGCGAATTGGATGGAATTGATTGTTTGTTCGTCCCTAGAAATGAACTTAGATTTGAGCCCTTCATTCATATTCATTTCTTAATGACACCATGAGTAAGTTTTTGCTTATTCAAATATGCTCGTATTTGAGTTTTTTTTATTTGTAAATTTATATAATTTCCTGTTGATTGAGTACCTTGTTGGTTATGTCTGAGTCTAGAGTAGTTATTATGTGTTTGTTCTCGGTTCTTGTAGTTTTACCTTTTGGAACATGTATGGCTTTACATGATGTTAGGCATATGCTGGTGATGTAGGGTAATTACTGATTATGAATATGGTCATTCTATTAGTCCTACGTGTCTTTTGATGCTACAAGTTCTGGTTTATAGAAGGTTTTGGAAAAGATTTTCGATTTTCTTCCCCTTAAGTTACTGCATTGATTTGGTAGTCATTATATCTATGAATTTTATCATTTATGAAGCCAAGCGCCTCCTTAAGTTACTGCATTGATTTGGCAGTCATTATATCTATGAATATGGCCATTCTAGTATTTATGAAGCCAAGCACCTCCTTAAGTTACTGCATTGATTTAGTAGTCATTATAATCTCTTGTCAGTTACAAGTACTACTTCCCTTTTTTTTTCTTTACCAGAGTACAAACCTACCAATTAATACGTGTTTACTTTAACCAGCAAGAAGCTAAACATAACTTAGGTGCTAATGTCATATTCACTGTATCTAGTCAATCTAAGACCAAGAGACTGTCTAGAATTGGCTATTGTAGGGAAGCTAAAGGGAAGCAATCAAGCAAGATGAATAAAGAGGGCTGTTGTGATCACCAATTTCTGTACTTAATTAGGATGTTTTCATACGTGTGATTTATCCCTCAACACACTGATTGTTACATTACTGATCAGTGGTGAACTATCTGGTCTGTGACATTTAGCTCTTTATTTCAGTGAGAACTTTGTATATTGGAAGTTTGGAATTTGATTGGATTGTGTATCTATGGCTACATAAAAAACAATGCTTCGTTGCAAGTTCAGTACATCTTAGAAACATGTTTTGAAATTGGTGCATCATCCTCTGACCAACTAATGAACAATGAGGGCAACTGTTATGCAAGTTAGCAGAACCAACCACATATTCAATGATATCAGCAATTAGCCTTCCATGAATAGTTGAGCAAATTTGTTGGATTTCTAGTGTCTGTCTGTCACTGGCATTAGAGAACTCCCGATTTGTCCTTATTATTTTTTTTAACTTCTTCAGGTACGTTCAAGCTGACACTACAGTTCACAGAGGATTACCCAAATAAGCCTCCAACAGTCCGGTTTGTTTCACGCATGTTTCATCCAAATAGTATGTTCAGAACCTTATTCTATTGATATGAATGCTAATTTGTGTTTTCAAATGTGATTGTGGGGTTTTAATCTATTTACTATAATTATCATGATTGAGGTTTAAGTCTTGACTTTTTAGTTGGTTGTATCAGTTTATGCAGATGGTAGTATTTGCTTGGATATTTTACAAAACCAGTGGAGTCCCATATATGATGTTGCAGCTATACTCACTTCAATTCAGGTGCTCTTTTCGCATTTTAGGATATTAAGAGAAATAACTGTTGTCTGTGCTCTATTCACTTCTCTAACTGTCACATCATTTGAATTTCATAAATATAACTTTTGTGACTGAGAGCCTCCCAGCGAAGTCTTTGTTATAAATTCATCCTGGACCAGTGGCTCTTAATCAATTGCTACATTTTAATATGACATCAGGATTATATATCATAAACAGCCTCTTAAGTAAACTACAATTGTAAACTAAAAATAGGAAAACAACGATCAATCCTGATCTTTTTATTTGTGGTTGAGTATGTGTTTATTTTGCTATTTTCTAGCTTTAGTCTGTTATTAGATTTGCAAGTTTTACTAGCATTTAAAAGCATCATAGGATTTGGTTCTTCACTTGGAATAACTAATAATTTTTGGTTTGCCATGTATGTAAATTTTGTTTAAAACGGATCACTTATATCATGTTGGGTTTTTATATCATGTTGGGTTTTAACAACTAAAAGGTCTACCTTATTAGTTGGGTGTGGCCTTAGCCTTTATGAGTAGCTATTTTCTCTTCTTTTCATTCGATATGGGATTACAAACTCAACACTCCTTCACGTGTCGTCTACACGTGGGCTTTCTTCAATGCTCCCCGTACGTGTCATGGGCCTAGTCACTTCTGCGTGTGGGGCATATGCACCTGAATTGACAGGGGGGTTGAAGTACGGGGAGCCCCACAAGCACATGCCCAAATCAACCTGGCCTTGGTACCATGTAAGTTGTGTTTAAAACGGGCCACTTATTTTGGGTCGGGCTTCCACAACTAAAAGGCCAACCTTATTAGTTGGGCGTGACTTTTAAGTAGCTATTTTCTCTTCTGATCATCGATGTGGATTACAATCTCAACAGTTTAATTTAATTTAGTGTGAAACCTCCGCAAAATGGGTGCATGTAGTTTTTTTAAAAACCGAATGAATGATAAATCCTCAGAACTTGTTAAGTTCTTTAATCCTTCACCCTCTACCAATGTAAGCTCAAGTGGCTCCTTGATCTGGAATAATTGTACCAACAGAATTTAAAACATAACGCAGATCAATAAAAATAAAACCAAAATGGGAAGGCTTATTACTCTGCTAGTGATGAGACCTACTTACTTTTTATTTTTATTTTGTAATACGATTGTTTCTTTCTGTAAAATGAAGTACATTAATATCACATGGGTCAGAATTCTTACCATTTACATGGGTTTCCCTTATTTTGATTTTTGTGACGTCCTATATAAATATATAATGTGAGCACAGCTCAATTGTAAATGTTCACTCACTCTATTGTTATTTTATGTAATTTTGGACATCACTTTATGCACATTGCCGAGAGTCTCAGTTGATCCTAAGAATGCCTTTTTTTTTCCAGTCTCTGCTGTGTGACCCAAACCCAAACTCCCCTGCCAACTCTGAAGCAGCTCGCATGTTCAGTGAGAATAAGCGGGAATACAACCGAAGAGTGCGCGAAATAGTGGAGCAGAGCTGGACAGCTGATTAAGTTCAAATCTAGGCTCCGTCAAGGTGAATAAAACGGGACACGTGCTGGTATTGGTGATTCTGAAGTGAGCTTGTTCTATGAAATTGTCGTCAGGTAGTGTTGTACTTTTAAGACATTGTGCACTTTTTTTTCTGGGAGACTTGTTGGAGTGATTTGATTCTCCCCTTTAGACAGCTTTGCTTGAATGTCTTGACCTCATAATGTTATTCCTTAAGGTTTGTTTCGTATGTATGTCTTTGTAGCGTCTGTATAGGGTGTGGTGTTGTAGTTCCAATGTCCTAGAAATATGTCTTTCAAACTGTGCTTTCAGGAGAATCAAGGAAGACATTTTATATTTTCTGATCCAATGTTGTTTCAAATCTCCTGGTTTGCTTGGAATCTAAATGCACTTGTTGTTTGGTGTAGTCCTCGCTATTCTGTTCAAAATCAAACTAGTCTACAGTGGTCACAAGTATCAAGTTCCACTGTCGATACCCCGAATCAAATACCAATTAGCAGCGGTAAGAAGCCAATCAACTGTGAAACCCCGAATCAAAAACCCGAAATTTAAGATTGTCCTTGAGAATCTGAAATATGTGTGGGCACGTGCTTCCACATGCATACTGTATATGCTCTTTTTTTCTCTCTGAGTGGACTTGTGTGTGTTTGTGTAGTACCACTTTGTGATTCCTAAATATCATGATTGGAACTATTTTCAGAGTATTTCCAAGCCCTCTATTATTTTAGGATAAACAGAATCTATGTGTTGCATTCAAAGGTGGAGGTGGTCCACACCACATTACATCTTTTCTGATCTATAGGCAAGCAATTTGCATATGAGGACCATTTTCTTTCATTTTCTGGCAATGGGGCCTCAGGCTAGAGTTAGCTAGCAATAGCATGTTAGATGGAGGGTCAAAGCGACGAGCCGTGTATTGGTTCGCTAGAAAATAAACTGAATTGTTGGTCGTAGAATATTATTCTCGTCAGACTTAACTCTAACTAAGATAACAATGAAACAAGGTTTCGGGCCATTTTGTCCCCCTCCTTTTGGTGTAGTTTTTAACATGTGGATAATTTTTTTTTGTAGTTTTTAACAATTAACCCAAAATAAAAACAGCACGAGTATTTTGTATGTAATTTTATATAATGTTAATTACAATTAATTACTGTTTTAATTAATTAGTACTGAAATAGATTTTTAAGCTAATTGTATCTAACCATTGTTTTTAATTAATTAATCTGATGTATAATCTTAATACGAGTAACATTTAATTAATTAAATAAATACATATTCATATAGAAAACCACCAACAAAACTTGGTATTAGAGGCTCCCTATGTACATATACTCTTATTAGCTTTACAACCTTTGATTTATTCATCTATAGTCACTAACTTCATCTACTCTGAAGAGTCAAAACACACAAAAATAACAAGTGAAAAGCTTATACAAAGGCGGGAGGAAGATTGTACAGTGAATGAACTTTCAATATCAGGACACTCTTCTTCATCTTCTTCGAGAGCTTTCGAGCTAGGCTCGATTTCCAATTCCATGCTCGGAGCGTCAAGCCTGAAACCTGTGGCCAACCATATAGTTATTGCATCAGCTCATTGTTCTGCATTTTCATTGCATATGCATAAAATAGTACTTAAGTAAATGTTGAAAACAAAAGAAGTCAAATGCTATATTTGAAAGAGTTTTCATGAGGATCTCCAAATGTATAATGAGCATAAGAAAGTACCATTTTGTCATGACTCAAAACCGAGGCGTACGTCGAGAAGATGAGGCCGGAGAGCCTTCACTGCTCTGGGAATCTGCATTCTGGACTTGAGCAGCAAATTGCAAGTTCCAAATCACATCCTCGATGGAAGGTCTGTCCGCGGGTTCCTTCACTAGACACCTACCACAAATCTCCATCATCGTCTTCAACGATTGACTCGAGCATGTACTTCTTACTGCTGGATCAACCATGCTCCTCCTTTCCCCTTCTTCACCCATTATATTTGCTTGTAACTACATTATTTATGTGGACCAACGATATATCCAATTATATCACATGTATCACATATATATGCCATACAAAGACATGACCAAGAAGCACCACTTGCCTGATCTTTCACAATTTCGAGCTCATTTGTCAAATTCAACGACCAACCTACTATGATTTCCACAAGTATGACTCCGAAATCATAGATATCGTTCTTGTCCTCATGCTTCGCCCTGCACATCAGATAAATATCAAGATGATGAATAAGTTTTTGACCAACAAGGGTATTTTTGACATGATACTAGTTATAAAATAACGGTACTGACATGTAATTTCCCCTAAAGAATATAAGTTCAGACAGAGTACTGTTTTGGGCGGTTACGTCAGAGCTTGAATAGGAGCACAAACCTTGCATAATTAGTACTAGGTTCTCTTGATCCGCCCGAAGATGTTTTAATACCATCCTGCGTGGGGAACGAGATCTCAGTACAAGTTCTAGCAATTTTTCAAAGAATAAGAACAAACCGATGCATACCTTTCCTACACATTCTGCTAACAAAGGCAAGTTATAGCTGCTAAGTGTAGCAACAAGGTTCTGATCAACCAAAACATTTGTTATCTTCAGATTATTCGAGTACACACCAGGCACGATCCCCGTGTGTAAGAACTGCAAACCTTTGGCTACACCCAATGCAGCGCCAATACGTTGTGCCCAAGTCAGAGGTTGTCTGGAACGCCCCTCTGCTAAATATAGAATATAACACCGTTAGAGACTTTCTATAAATGGCAAGATGTAAGTAAATAGCAGATCAGTTGAAGGACCACCGGATATCCAGCTTCTCAGCGTGCCACTAGGTACATATTCGAAGACTATGAAGATTCTGCTTACTCCCGAATCATCTAAGTAACATTCAAAGCAATGTCCGAGGGCGCTGACAAGATGGAGATGTCTGAGTTTTGAAATCTGCTCTATGAGGTGCATGAAGTTTTGAGTGATGCTGTGGCTCCTTTTCATCTTCAGGCATCTGATAGCTACAAGAGACCCGTCTTTCAACCGTCCTCTGTACATCTGAGGTTATCACAGGAGTAACATGTAAACTTACGTTCCAAACCTATGTATACTAATGTTCCACATTGGATCTAGGGAGAAAAAAAATGCCACTTTACTACACCCAGACTGGCATCATTTTAACTCTGTTATACCCAGAACTAATAGTTGCTTTCAGATTTGTCCCATTCCATTAAAAATTGAGTTTTTTGTTTACAAATGACCAAATGACCCCTAGTATAATTTACCGTAGGATGGCACTTATTGGAAAATTTCAAAACTAATGAAGGCCATTTTAGTCATTCCATAGAATGGGGCAGCATGACACTAAAATGAATTTGGGGCATCTTAAGAAAAACTTTCAATTCTGGGTGTAGCAAAATGACATTTTCCCTTGAATGTAAGCAATATATGATTGCTCTACTGACATGTTAGAAAACATTCAAGAAACACTTTATTAACACACCCTCGTAATCTTAGATTTTCAAAAAGCCCTGAATAAGTGATGAGTTATCGGGAACACACTGTCACCTCTTTGTTTTTCTCAAAAAACACGGTAATTCTTCTCAAAAACCTACCCTCGACCACCTTTTATCAGTTTTTTTTAATGATTACGTAAAGGTGAGGGGTGAGTTTATAAAGGTAAGAATGTGCATTTAAAAATCAAAGGTGGTCGAGGGTATGTAAATAACGTTTTTCCTGAATAACACCGGCGCTTCAATATGATATCCACATTGAAGTAGAGGTCAGAGATTGGCACCCACCTGGCCAAGAGAACCTTCACCCATGAAAGCAGATGTGCTGAAGTTTTTTGTAGCTTCCACAAGCTCTTCTAGTGAAAAGCACCGGTAAGGTGCAAGGCCAAGACCTCCCAACTTGATGCTTTGAGATATATATCCTTCAGGATCGGTAAGAGCGTCACATTTGAGAATCAGTACCTAAAAGTGAATCTAAGGTCTTTAGGAGAAAGAGAGACAGAGAGAGCTTACTTGCATCAGAGAGTAACTTTGGTGTGTACCCAGTTGAGGCATGCTCCAATATCAATCTTGTCGGCTTCTTATTATTGGTTCTTCTTCTAGCATTCAATCTTCTAACAAACAAGATAATGAGCCCAACAAGTGCTATTGATCCAACAATCCCTCCAACTACCCCCAACGCAGTAACAGCTTTCTTAGTCTGTTTCTGCTTATCTTGCTGAGGTATGATTCCCACTGCTAAAGCTTCGTTTCTGCAAAACGAAAACGGATGCTGATTCTGATCCTCGGTTGCGAAACAGTTCCTTGCATACAAAGCAACCCTGTCCTTGGAAACAAGACAGCCTGGTAAGCTCCCACTCAAAAGATTCCACGACAAATCCACATATTCTAGCTCCATGTTACAAGATAGGTTTTCAGACAGCTTTCCAGTTAGTTTGTTTCCAGCAATGTTGAAATAACTGATAGAAGGGAGAGACAGCAACGATGGCGAGAATGGCCCCACAAAGGAGTTAAAAGAGATATCGAATCTTCGAAGCTGATAACACGAGCTCAGCTCAGAAGGGATTGCAGATCTGAATTTGTTCTTTCTCAGTACAAGTGTGACTATCTTGTTGCTGAGTTTAGGAAACTGAGGTCCGAAAGTGTTGTCTTCCAAATCAAGTACCTGAAGATTTGTCAAACTGCTGAGATCAGGTAATTCTCCATGGAAGTGGTTATGTGAAAGGGAGAGGACTCTAAGGTTGTCTGAACGGCTCAATGAATCAGGCAAAGTCCCGTTGAACGAGTTCTTACTCAAACTCAAGACAGACAAAAGTGGGAGTGAACTCAACCAATCCGGTAGCTTCCCAACAAGCAAGTTGTCATCAAGAATAAGTGTTTGGAGGTTCTTGAGTAACGAAAACCCGTGCACAACACCGCCACTTAGATAATTCGAGCTCATGTTTACGATCTCCAACGATGATAAACGAGCGAGTTTACCCGGAAGTGGCCCCCATAACCCGAGAGACACCAATGTGAGGACTTTCAAATCAGGGAGCTTAACCAAGGTTGTAACAAAAGAGTCCATGGAGAAGTTCTCAGACAACCTGGGAGCTTTCCTGTTTCCTATGATGTGCAACTGAGATATGGTGTCCTCGTAGCACACCACGGTTAAGGAAGAATTGGTTTGGGTGTTGCAGAAGTCAGTGTTGTTGTTCCAGCTGCTCAAAACCGCTGGAAAGTTCAAAATTCCTTGGATCCTTAAAAGGGTCAGAGCCTGGGAAGATTGGAGTTGTTCCGAGGGACATGTTGAGAGAAATAGAACAGCAAGAACTAGCAGATATGAACTGTATGAACCCATTATTGTAAATGTGTTGCAGATTTGATAACAAAGGTATTGAAGATCAGATCGATGTTCTGCAAGCATAATTAAAGGTAATAAGGGAACAAAATCGGCAAACCAAACCAAACCAAACATGACTTGTAATTACAAAAAGGAAATTAATCAAGTATTAGAGTGAATCAATAACAAACATTTTCTTAGTCCTATCTCCATTCCTCTTTTCTGCAATTTAGCATTTTCTAAAGCATTTAATAAATATAAAACATACCCTTTTGAGCTCAAAGCACAATAGTTAAAGCTCCAGCTGAATATCTGCACCTACCAATGGAGATCCAAATCAAACCCAAAACCCAGAAACAAAAGCAATGCAAAGATAATTAATCAATCAGATGAACCAAAATGTAGAGGAACAGCAAAAATCAACTGATGAAGCAACCTTACCAAAATGTCCTCTGTGAATGGACAGCAGACCAACCCACATTCAGAGACCCACCCTTAATCTCATGAAGCTCCCAATCCAACTCAAACCCATGAAATAAAAAAACCCATTTGAAAAAAATGTGATTTTGAAGAAGAAGAAGAAGAAAAAAAAAACCCAAAAAAATTGCCCTCCACTACACTAGCTTCTCAGTATATCTTACTGACACATAAGGAGAGGATGTTGTTTTCGTGGGTCTGAATCTCTGTGGCAAAAAAGTGCAAAAATACACAGAGGGGATGACCTAGAAATTGCACAAGCTGACATTTTTGTTTTGAATTTCAAAATGCACAAAGACAAACAAGTCTCAGCAAGAAGCTAAACATTTCGTTTTCAGAGTAACTCTGTTTTGTACAGATAACCAGTTTATGATTCCATGGAATTCTGTGCAACAAATCTACGGACGTCAGGAAATAAAAGCTTCTATTCTTTCTCTTAAGATGAGAAATTGGCAACATATTTGTATTTGGTGGAATAGGGAATGTTGATGTGAAGTGGGAATAGAGATAGAAATAGAAATAGAAACAGAAATGAAAGGTGTGGTGGAGAGCTTCCCCTTTTCTCTTTTTATATTTTTATTATTTTGAGGCTAACATATAATTCAATCATTTATATTTTGAATAAAATTTAATCAATTTTAAACTTATTATTATTTATGTTAAAGTTAACATGCATATATCAATTTTTTTTACTCACAAGGCAAACGGTAATATTACAGATTCCAGATTGAAGTAGAAACGGTGTAACATAATGCACAAAAACATACAAATAATGCATGTCATTTTCTAGCGTCGAATCCTTGATCATTTGGGTGTCTCCTTGGGAACATATATACCATATTTATATTCAATGTACAAAAACGATAGAAGTATATACTTGCACACATGACAAAAGGTTTACACAAGTCTTAGAGAATGTTCATTTCTATTCAAGTCATGTCGGATCATAACTAATTTAAGTCTAATCAATCATAAACTTTATAGATGACTATTTAAAAAAATGATGTATTTATTTTATAATTTTTAGCTTTTTTTCTTTATTAGTTCTTTCGTTGCCCTTTGTATACATTATTTCAAGATGGTGGTTTACCCTTAAAAATTAAAGTTTTAAAAATTATAAGTAGATACAATCCAAATTTCCACACCCGTATTTTCTTGCTATTTGTATAGTACATAAAGAAAGAAAATACAGGATGTGAGGTTTTGGGTTTTTTGTTTTACTTATTAATTTTAAAATCTGAACGAACAGTAAATTCGTTATTGCGAAACAAAGCACAACGAAACTAGAAGTTCAAAGTACTTTTCTGTCATTTCTAAAAAAGGAGACTTACAAATTACAAAAAAAAAATGAATACAACCATACTTTTTTTTATTTTGCAATTATCATAAACTATAACAACTTTCTATGCATATGTATTACATTTATCATAAAGTTACATTTATGTTGATTCGAGATCCACTTAGAAAAAGTGTGAAGATTGAGTGGCAATGTTAAGATGAGACCCATAAAATTGAGAGGTCATTTTGTAAAGGTAGGAGGAGTAAAGTAGCAAAGGCCATGACCTAAGATGATGGGGTGGCACATCACAACAACATGTCCATTTCCTTTTGTCTCTTGCATTTTTTTCCCCTTCCTTTCCCTTTCATATATAGGTGAATTATTACCTCAACAACCTTGCATGTTTATTTCAAGTCCCCACATCATAACTGTGAGCTCATTGCAATAAGATTACATTTCAATGGAAGATGTGAAATTGGTTAAATCGTTTCATGACATAAAGGCAATTCCTTAAAGTGTCTTCATTTGGATTACTGGCCCCTCCTTTGATTCCAATATCTTGTGTATTGTTGACAAATATCAACAATCATGCAATCAAAGGACAGTTATGCCCTTTTGTTTTGGTCCAACTTGAAAAGGTCCAATGCTATTAGTAATCATTCCAAGATGATTTAAAACATGTTATATATTTTTTTTTTATTATTAGAGAGTAATAAATGTAATAAAAAACGAAGATGTGGGTTCTGGGATAGGAGCCACAAACCAACAACCAAAGTCCAACAAAAAGTCCAAAAACAAAAGCGAAAAACAGGGAAGGAAAATAAAGGAATACCCCAACCTCCAACAAGACCCAACAACCAGACTAACGAGAATCGACCAAAC
>JAYMSV010001337.1:0-13112 GCA_036897745.1 Erodium moschatum | reverse complement strand
GATGCGCGGCGGAAGAGGACAAGGTTGTCGACCTCATCGGCGATGGAGATGGGCACGGAGGGGCGGGGAGGGAGGAAGTGCGGGCCCAAGAGGAAGAAGAAGAGAGGGAGACATAGAAATAGAGAGAAAGCGAAGACAAATGGAGAAGAGAACATTGATGCCGGACTGGGAAGAGAAAGTGAGGGGAAATGAGAGAAAATCTTGGCACGCAGGAATTGGTGGGTATGGGTTACCCACTGCGGCATCAATTTTTGATTTTGAGGACTGAGTTAGGGTTTGGGTTTCGGGTTCCGATCAGATGACGAAACTGAACTAACCAGTTAAGCAGACGGAGAAGGAGACGACGGTGGTGTGGTGTGAGATTGCGCCATGGAAATGGGAACGAACGAGAGATGTTCTGTTCTACCTCTACGGGATTGGGGAGAAGACTGGTTAAGTTAAGTCGCCACTTTCGCCGTTATATTTAACGGTGTTAATGCTATGTGTTTAGCATTAAAACCGTTACTAAAAAGCGCTAAGTAACGTGTCATTAGTAGCATCTTCGTCGCATTTTAATCGGGAGTCAAGATTTCCTAGCAACTGCAGTTAGGATCGAGAGATTATCTGAAAATTAATTGCCCTCTTTGGTTTGGATATTGCAGTTGAAATTACTAATAGCTTTTTAAAATGAAATCATATTATTTTGTTATCAGCATTTTGGATTATGTGAAAATCCAAAAAGCAAATCCCAGTTCAGAATCATAACAAGCAAGGTATATATATAAAGTTAGTGGGCACTAGCTTGTGGACTATTCTCATCACAGCTTGTCTCGCTTGGAGTTGAACTTTGTTCAGCACACACATTGGATGTCACTCAAGTGACAATTGAAAAACATGTCCTTCAATTTTATTCTACATTTTACAACAAATGGGGATCACATTACTGGAGCAATCAGGTGGATTGAACATGAACATACCTGCTGCTCTTATTTCCCCATGACGCCCCCAGGCCCAGCCAAGATAATCTTCCTGACCCGGACTACTCCAGAAACTCAACGACAGAGACACAACAAACCAAGTGATGGATCATGAACTCGTATACATCTATATACAAACACAAATTGCAGCATGTGCACGGAGAAATGGCATGCATGACTTGTCTTCGATACGATTCTTAAAACGCTCTACAGATGAGCAGCCTCTGCTACTGATTTTGCAGGATTTGAATTCACTCTTCCATTAACCTTAGATCTTTCCTTGTTAAGCTTCTGAGAGATGGGTGTCCCTTTAACAGCACTTTTACTGGGGTGCCTGCTGGTCTGAGCCCCAACTCGTCCCCCTGCTGAAACCAAGTAAGATAAAATATAAGGAATCAAAGGGAGTAATATCTGCCTTAGTTTTAAAATGTCATTCAAGAGACTTGTCCATAAAATTTAAATTTACCACTTAGATCCACAGCTAAGTATGCTCATAAGAAACAAACAAAATGTGAAGCATATAATATCTATCCACAATAAAAAAAAATCCATGCCACACATCTTTTGTCCACGTTTTAATTGTCAGACAATAATCAAAATAGGGCCTTGAGGTTTGATGTTTTTCATATGTTGGAACTAAAATAGTACACATGAAAGGTCGAGAGCTATTCATCTCGCTGGTCGTCCTTCAGGTTCCCGAGAACGACCGGTGGATGCAACACTTGTGTTGTTCGGTTTGGTTTGTCCGATGTGTAAGGTTTATTAATTTATTAATGGATCTTTCTGTTAAAAAAAAAAGAATATTCACTCAAGTCAGGTGAAGCAGTGTAGCCCAATTCCAGTATGGCCAAAATCATCATCAATCACCATAACGAAGAGTCCATACATGTTTAGGGAGAGAAGATGTACCATTATTAGGCAGAGATAAGCGCTTCTTTGCTTGTTTATTTGAATGTGTGGATCTCTCCTTTGGATTGCTTTGGGATCTTGAACCAATACCAGGTCTTAGGTTTGCCTTTTCAACTGTATCTTCAATAAAAGGCACAGGCTTCGCTTCGATAGATGTTGCATTAGATGCTTCTAGTACAGTTGCCGGTTTACTAAGTGAAGAGTTACTCCCATCGGAATGAGACGGTCCCAGCCCTGTCTTCTGACCTGTAATGTTGGGGTAATTATTTGATGCAATAGGTTTCTTGTCTCCAAATTTTACCTGGGATCTAGAGTCATTCTTACACTCAGCAGAAAGATTTTCATGAATTGTCACTCCATCTCTAAGATTAATGTCAAAAAAGCGATTCTCCCATGGACGAACAGCCATCCATCTCTCCAACCAGTTCCAACCCCAGCTGTTTTTATCTGGTTCAAACCCAGAAGGAGCAGCCAACTGCCTTGAGCCTGCTTGCCACTGTAGACAAAAAAACTAATATTAGTTTTCCAGAAAAGGAAGCATCTTATAGCACACATGTAAGTAGAACTCAGAGGTCTTTGCCGACAATTTAACAGGATTTTTAAATATTTAAATTGATGAGTTAACTGAAAAGAACTGAGTGTTAGTCAAGGGATTGTATTTCATTTGGGGGGCAAAAAATACAACCAATATGTTGAAATTCTTAAGCAGAAGCAAGCAATTCGACTCGAACACCTTAATTTGCAGCACTAGGCAGATAGCCATTTCCTGAAATTCCAAATTTCTATCTTTTCTTGTAGGAAGGTGTCCTTTTATGATACTAAAATAAAGGAATTAGCAATATACCACCTGTTACCTATCAACTATGTACTTTTAACTTGTTTCTCCATCATGGCCTTTTTTGGCATTTCTGAATAGCAACTTGCCCAGAACTTATATGATTTGACCTTTTTTTGATTCATTCTTCAAAATTATAAAATCAACCCTGATATCAACAGATGAAAATTTAAATAATATATCTAATAGATATCAGATCCAACCATGCGGGCCCAAACTATAGTGTCAACTCATCAACTTGGCTGATGATCTATTTCACTTGATAAATTTTACTCTACAAGGACTTGACATTTTCCTACTGAACCTCCATGCAGAGTTGAAAAACTAAATTAGAAAGTGACATCAAAAGGTGTGAACTAAATGATTCAAAAGTCCAAGCAAACAAAACTTCGGGAATCATCTTCTCTCCTAATTAATAACAGTTTGGAATTATATATATATATTTATTTTCTATTTTTTATGGCATGACGTATCCACACATGACGTATCTTCTCTCCTAGCCAGGATTTATTGCACAAATTTTATGCTAATGCCAAACAACAAAGAGAGAGATAGAAAACAACTCGAAAAAACAGGACGTTTTAATATCAAAATTTGAGTGAAGACAAATGTATCATCAGCTAAACTAATCTATGAATACTCTGTAGTGCAGATTCCGCTTTTCTCTTTCTCTTCTACTTTATAAAGGACTACTATTAATCTCATGAAATAAGAAGTTACTCTCATCAAAAATATATTTTCTGCACACTCATCAGAGTACTATCACATTCTCACCTGATGAGATAGAGCATAAGCCATGGCTCTCTCACGCTTTGCAGCAGCCTCCTGCCTTTTTAGTAGCTTGGCTTGAATTTGTTCAACAGACCCCACTCTGTCACACCATCCATCCTGTGTTAAGGATAAAAAAAGTGATAAGATTTAAGACCTCGTGAAAACTGAAAAGAAATCAGATACATAGAATAAACAAATAAATGAAAAGATAACGGCTTCTTTAGTATTAATTAAATGTCCTGTGATAGGTGATGTGCAATGTTAAGATAACTTGATTATGGTGCAAAATATTGCATTGCAATGGTAACATTTCAGAACTACATAAGTGGAACTTCAAGTGCAGAGTCCTGTTTAGACATCAGCTCATCTCTCTGATAAATTATTAGACATCGTCAGCTATGATGCAACCACAAATACCCTCTATTACATTTATATATACTTAGATAGTTAGATAGCATAAAAAATGCCACCCTACTGCATGGACAGTACTCTAAACTTGTCACATAGTATACACAAAAAGTAAGGAATCCAACCAGCACTTATTGGCCAAAGTGGTAAGAAATTCACTTCTCCAAAATCGAGGTCCGAGGTTTAAATCTTGGTACATAGACTAACCAATCCAACTAAAGCAACTAACCAGTCTGGACCCATATATTAAAATGTACAGACTGTTAGACAGGATGATTGATGAGTACAGTGTAGATATGAAAAGTATTTCTCACAATAAAAGCAATTTTCATAGTTGACTAAAGCTGGAATGTTCCTTACTTCTATGTTACGGACATGAGCCACATTCACAAGTTGTTGCTGAAGTTTCTGTTCTTCAGTTTGACTTTCCAATGCCAGACGAACATGCCTTGCACGAACACGAGCCTGGACTCTTACTAAGGCTTGCATGCAGCGAAGAGTTATTGCAGCTTGCTTTCTTACAGCATGGCCCCTCACAAGGGCTTGAAGCCTCACCAATCCTTTCAAAGCCCTAAGAGCTCTTCTTGCCTATTAAGTATGAAGAAAATAAACTATTATTCTCAGTAAGGATAGGATATGCATTGAACTTAGTCTACAAAACTATGCTTAGATTTTTCCATGCATACAACCACCTTAGATTGTCTCTGTATTTCCCTAAGGCAACTTATATAAGAAGGAATTTTAATACTAAACCTCATTACTTCTTGCCCTTATTGATATCAAAGGCTGAAAATAGTAGTAGTGTAAGGGACTCAGATAGATAAACAATAGATATGAAGTTCGACTAGAAAAACTGTAGCACATGGAACTTAAGGCAAAAAAGATTGGCTAGGGAGTAGGGACTCAGATACATAAACGATAACTATGAAATTCAAGTAGAAAATCTGTAGCACGAGAAATTTAAGGAAAACAGATGGGCCAAAGATGCACCTTTAAGTATAAGTATAATAAAAGAACATTTTATAGAAATCCGGCATCAGCTATATGAAGCTAAACGATATATTTAGCAATACCAGGAAACCTCGGAAAGTTGTTTGGATACGTAGTGCAGCCCATTCTTCTTTCAGACTTTCTTGATTATGAGTAGTATCTTGTACTTGAAGTGAACTTGAGGGTGAAGCAATATCATCTGAAATTGAATTAATATTGACATCTTCATCTTTTGGTGTAGCACTTTGATTTAACTCATTTTGAAGCTGATCAGATTTAATTTCAACAGAATGCTTTCTTCGATGCCGAGACTTGCCAGTAGCTGGTTTCTGCAACTAGAGGAATGAACTGGTCACTATTAACTATTAGACACTTGACATTTGAATATAACTTAACCAAAATTGGACTATTGAAGTATGTCAAGTTGTTTCTGGAGTAAATGAAAAAAACTAAATGCTGAAAGGTTGAATTTCATTAGAAGAGATATGAGCATCCATGGCATACTCTGTACATTTACAGGAAATTTTATAGTTACCAGTCACACGACTCTGCTTTATAGTTTAAACATGTGTCTCTACGAAATCTGATAACTCCCTCCCCTTCTTTTCTGGATTTTGACCATCTTAACTCTTAGATATTTTATAAAAACTAAACTAGATATCTTCTGCCAAATTGAAATTTTTTATCTATCCATGCAACCTGGTTATTCTTCTTCTTTTCTTATTTGCAGTTATTTATTCAGCTTTGCCGGTGGAAAGTTCTGTGGAATATTTAACAGGCTGAAGGATAACCAACCAGGTAAAACAGAACAGAAACAACTTAAAAGCAAATACAATACTAACATGTGTTGATTCCGTAGACAAACTTCTAGACATTGGAGACAATTTGGACCAATATCTTATTTCAGGCAAGCATGATAGGGTAACAGATGAAACAATTGGACCCCATACCAGCATCTAGATGCCTACTTGGATACATATGACAGCAATAATTTCACCCTTGTTTTTAGAAATTTTAAAAAAACTCGGATAGCATGCAAAAGGGAAAATAAAACCTACATTTTCATTCTTCTCTGAAGATGACTTTTCTGATTTCTTCAACCCAACCAGTGCTTTAATCCATTTTCCAGACACCCCCATAGCACCAGTCAGTTTAGGAATGAAATAAATATCTGCCAGAGAAAAGCATAAAACTAACTTGCAGTTAAATTGTGCAACAGTTTAATGTAGCTGAAGCAGCTAAAAGAAGATCATAGAGAAAAAGAAAGGTTGATTCAGATAATTTATGCTTTAAATAATATAAATTTGATGGGTACAAATTGCAACTAAGAAGGTAGTCCATTCTCCAAACCTTACTCAAACACCTCCTAAAGTGATTAAAATACCAAAGAAATCAGCAAGAATAAATTCTAAACACAAGTGTGGCCCACGGTAAACTAGTCTATCTTAGCCTGAATCTCTGATGGATCATAATGTCCCTCCTGAATTATATGTTAGTGGAATTGAAGGAAATTTAAGTGTCACAAAGCATATTAAATGTAGAAGATACAGAGATATCTGTCAAGCATGAGCCTAATACTGAATTGACAAAGCACCCGACAATCCGTTGCTTTATCACGATTCAAACACGAAAGGAATCCAATACACCAGCAGAAAAAACAACAACAATTGCAATCTCTGGACCAAGAAAGACACGATAAACTCACCTGATGATATTCACTAATCTTTTAACATTAACATCCAAAAAGTTCTGCAGACACCTTAACAGACAAGCTGGCACCAAGAACAGCAATAGGACCTTCCCATGTTCCTCGATTTCTTATCGGCTGCAAAGCTGAAGAGCATCTCATCAAACTTGTAAACCAGCCTAGAAAACAAATTTGTATAAATTAAACAGACACAGTACATAGAATAAGTAATTAAGATAGTTACAACCTTTTACATAGTAATCCCTAGAAGGCACAGATCTCATAATTTCGAAATATATGATGATCTCTCATAATCAAGCTCGAGAACACAAAATTTCAACAAATGACATAAAGAACCAATGCTCGCGACCTCAAATCCTTGAGATAGTGACATACTCTATCTAATCAAGGTATTATCAAATGCACGAATATGCAAAAGACTAATCCAAAATCCCAGAATTTCCAAATTGAGCATCGGAAATGAACAAAACAAGTAAAAACGTGGCAATCAAGCGATGCAGATCAGCGGATCACGAGCTAGATGAGCTCAACTCACCTGAAATTCGAAGCACGGTAGCGAAATAGGAGACGGCGGCGAGGACACGGTGGAGGAGGAGAGAAGAGAACAAGTGGCCGGTACCTTTTAGTGCTGTGGTTCTGTCAAAAAGAGTCAACAGGTCAAAATATGAGTCACACTTCCTTCTCTCCAGCCAAATTCAACTTTCGAGCTTTATCAGAATCTCCATTGATGGAGAAAAAATGACCTTTAGCATCTGCAACAGACACTCTCTCGCTCTCTTATCGGGGATAGTGAGATGCAGAGTGAGGACAGGGGTCGGCTAAAGTACGCCGGGATGGGGGGGAAGCGGTGGAAGCCGACGTAGTTTCGGGGCCGACTGTCGGGTCTTTGTCACGCATGAGACCGCCGGGCCCGTCACGGGACGCGAAATTGTAATGTTCCCATCGTAAGGGATCCGATACTTCACCACTTCGGCACCCGCGCACGCTAGCATCTACCGCAGGTACGTGCGCTTCATTTGAAAAATAGAAGGACAATTAAAAAAGAATTGAGGCATTAACTTTTTGTAAATTATACTTATTTTATTTGATCGTTGTTGAAATAAATGTCTTAAGATAAGAAAATTAAATTATATATTTTTTATTTTTTATAAAAATCATAATTTTAAAATATAACAAAAAGATAAATTCATTACATTTTTTTATAATATTTGTATCATTACCTCAAAAATATAAGCAAATGGGGAAAATGCAAGCCACCACGTCTTTCCCGACTTTGATACTATTTAGCAACGTCTACCAGACATGTTCAGACAAAACTTCCAATGGGTGAGTCTGTTACAAGAATGTATTTGCTATTACGCATTTGTCTTTACCTTCCTATTTTTTTCCTTTTAAATCAAAACAATAATATCCTCTCATGTTATTTTATTCTCTCTTTTGTTGCAATTGGCCAAATACTTACCCGACTTAATATTAATTGAATTTTCTTTGTACCAAGTGGTAATTAATTATGCAAGGTTTTTTCAAAATATATATGCACGGCGTTCATATTTCGAGTTTTTATACGTATAATTTGTTATCAATTATCATTTTAAAAGGTCGTCATAAATTTAGAATTTTGAAAATTTTCTAAGATATGACTACATCCAAATTAAATCAAAGATGACTTCAAGATATGTATCTTACCAACCAAAATAGTAACAAATTACCAACCAAGACAAAGATATATCTGAAATTTCATTTTGATGTTAAGCAAGTTGGCCAAAAAAGCAATGCATGGAACATTAAACAAACAACAAATCAAACATATTTAAGGATACAAGAAAGTTGTGATTCAAAATAACACTTATTTATACCATTATCAGCATCCTAAAGGTCAAAACTCCTCATTTCATATAAGAGCTCGAATGTTCAATTCTATAATAATCACATCATAATTCATATGTATATCTTGATGTTCATATATGATATATGTTAATGATTTTTCTAAGAATGAATTACAGAATAAAAAGAATATGGTAGGAAAAACAATCCCCAAAAATGTAATTAACAAGAATTAAAATGTACCAAAAATGAAATGTTAACATTTTACTTTTCCAGATAGGTTTATGATCGATCAATAACTTAAAAATATAAAAATCAGAATATATCATATATTATGCAATGTTTATATTAAGTGCTCACTTGAGTTAGTTTGACGGTGATGAGCTTTCTCATGTTGGATTTCTCGGGTATTCTCTAAGATAAAAAAGCAAGTTTTATTATTCTTATCCTATTCGAAATATTGCATTTCTTTAACCATGTACTGTTTTAAAATTGAATTGTTTGTTACATTGTCTCGTGTGGTTGATATATGAGATAAATTCTTTGAATAATATCGAAACGAACTTTAAGGGGTTAGAAAATCATGTAACTATCGTTCCGACACATTATCTCTTACCAAAGATGTAACACGAATAAGAAAGACACAATCTTCTATACTATTTGTAGGTTAGTCTCGACATAATTGTCCTTCGAGTGAGTCATGTGGAGCTTTAACAGATACTCTTCGTTCGATTTACTAAACGATAAAGAAAAACAACAATACATTGAACGTAAACAAATGCAGGAATTACATGATACATAATATGTTTTTACTATCATACACGACTTAAATATTTTATCAAATGAAAAAATATTTTTGAATTACTCATAAGAAAAGCTTGACACTTATAACTGTTCTTCTATTTCAGTCAACTAACGGTACTGTATTCATTTTCCGAATGAAAGAGAGGGCCTTTCGGGAAGCCTCTGGAATAGTGGAATTCAAAGGCCCAATATCAAATTCCAAATAGAGCGAATTCTAGACCCTTCTCGATCCTGCTACATACAAAGACTCGATCGTGGCCGTCCGTTCCCAACACGCGAAAAACCATTCTCGTATAAATGTACAGACCGTTGAGAGCGCGATTTAGTTGTGGACTTTGTTCCTTTCTTCCCGGCGAGCTATAGAGCTTGTTTCCAGAGCCTTCCATTGATACAGAGCTTGCTTTCCGTTCAAGCATTCCCGGAAAATTGGTCTGAGATTGCAGGATGTTTGGCAGAGCGCCCAAAAAGAGCGACAATACAAGGTACTATGAGATTTTGGGAGTCTCGAAGAAGGCTTCTCAGGACGACCTCAAGAAGGCCTACAAGAAAGCTGCCATTAAGAACCACCCCGACAAGGGCGGCGATCCTGAGAAGGTAATTTCGATTCGACGTTATGTAAGTTTGATTTGATTGCGCATTGTCTGATCTAGCTATAGAATCGCGTGTTTGGATCATACTTTCGAGTTTGTGATCGATTGTGCTCATGCGCGTGATTTGTTGCTTGGTTATGCCTGGTTTGAGTATTTGAGTATCTGGAGTAGGTTCTTAATTGTTTCTGGAATCTGTTTGGCTGTCGGGGAATGGACAATCTATGTTGTAATCAGTGGCGCATGATTGAGTTATACACCGCGAACCAAGCCTAGAACAATAGGAAACTTCAAGTTTGATTTATTGGACTCTATCGATTTGGTACTTTGCAAATTAGAATTTGGATCATCCTTGTTTGGTTTCTTATTATTGTGTAATCTGCTGTAGTTAAGTGTGTTATATTCAGAAACAAGTTGCTGTTTGATCGTTCTCTGGTGCGGTTTCATGTTGAGAATCTCCAATTGCTGAGATAGTATTATTTGTTCATATCATATTGTCTTACTTGAATTTAAGTGCTAAATGAGAATGATATATGGAATTGGAATTGATTGGGGCTGTTCACTGGAACATGGATTTGATATTGTCTGTTCAGTAGTTCATTGTCATGTCACACCAGTTAAACTCATAATTATAGTTGTGAGTGCTCAAAGCTTAGAGTTGAAGCTTAACATTCTGGTTGATTATTTAGTTTAAAGAGCTAGCTCAAGCTTATGAGGTTCTGAGTGACCCTGAGAAGAGGGAAATATATGATCAATATGGTGAGGATGCTCTCAAGGAAGGAATGGGTGGTGGCGGAGGTGGCCATGACCCATTTGATATCTTCCAATCTTTCTTCGGTGGGAGCCCATTTGGAGGTAAAACATGCAATCTTCATCTTTAACTCTGAAGTTGCAGGCGTGTCTTGGAGTCATGTTAGACTTGGCTTGGTAATGACTTATGTGTATTTATCTGCAAACAGGTGGTGGTGGTAGAGGAAGAAGGCAGAAGCGTGGAGAAGATGTGGTTCATCCACTGAAAGTCTCATTGGAGGATTTGTATCTTGGGATATCCAAGAAGCTCTCCCTCTCCCGGAATGTGATATGCTCCAAGTGCAGTGGGTGAGTTCATTGGCACTGTATCTGAAAGTCAAAATGTGACACTCTAAGCTAACCATGTATGCTAATATGTAATGTTAACCTTTGAACAATTACAGCAAGGGGTCGAAATCTGGAGCTTCAGTGAAGTGTACTGCCTGCGAAGGAAAAGGCATGAAAGTCTCCATCAGGCAACTTGGCCCGTCCATGATTCAACAGATGCAACATCCTTGCAATGAATGCAAAGGTACTGGAGAGACTATAAAAGACAAAGATAGGTGTTCACAGTGCAAAGGAGAGAAAGTTGTGCCTGAGAAGAAAGTGTTGGAAGTATTTGTGGAGAAGGGAATGCAAAATGGACAGAAGATCACCTTCCCTGGAGAAGCAGACGAGGCGGTATGTAATCCAACATGTGAAGTTCTTACCTACAGGCTATGTCATACATTTTATGGAACTGACTGTATCTTCTGATTTTACAGCCCGACACGATCACTGGTGATATAGTCTTTGTCATTCAGCAGAAGGAACATCCCAAGTTCAAGAGAAAGGGTGATGATCTATTTGTAGAACACACCCTTTCTCTGAGTGAAGCCCTTTGTGGCTTCCGGTTTGTGCTGACTCACTTGGATGGCAGACAATTACTGATCAAATCAAACCCTGGAGAAGTCATCAAACCAAGTGAGTTAGAAAATGAACTTATATATATGGATGTGAGGATTCAATCTAGTATTGTATGTTAATGTGGGTGTATGTTAATGTGGGTGTTTGTTGAACATGCAGATTCATACAAAGCTATCAATGAGGAGGGGATGCCAATGTACCAGAGGCCGTTTATGAAGGGGAAGCTGTACATTCACTTCAAAGTTGACTTCCCGGATTCATTGAGCCAAAAACAGGTGAAGGAGCTGGAGGCCGTGCTGCCAGCGAGGCAGTCTAGTCAGCTGAGTGACATGGAGGTCGATGAATGTGAGGAGACGACATTGCATGATGTCAACATTGAAGAGGAGATGCGAAGAAAGCAGCAGGCACAGGGTGAGGCTTATGACGAAGAAGATGAGAACATGCACGGTGGAGGTCAGCGGGTGCAATGTGCTCAGCAATGATTCTTAAGTTTCGGGTTGCATTTCTGTTCCTATGCACATTGGGCTCCTCAATACTTGCTCAGTTTCTTGTTGTTGATGATGATGATACAATGGTTTTTTGTGGTATGGTTTTCTCATGATTAAGGTCTTAGTATCAGTATGTAACTGGTAGCAATTGCATAGAAAGTAACTGTGGGCTGCATTTATGGTATCTACTCATATCTTGATGAAACATTCGTGTCCGGTCCTACGTCCTTATTCATTCGCGTGCTCATGGTTATAGCTGTTCGCAATTGCCAACTGTAAGTGGCAATAGGTGACAATGCTAATCACAATTCCTTTTTTGATCGGGGAAGTCTATAATAGCTCCCCGATCCCACTATGGGACGTGGGAGAAGCATGCATGATTCATGCTAGCAAACGGATATGAAACAAGGTTCAAACCGAGACACCCAAAGAACAAAACAAACCGATAATAACGTGGCTGACAAAAATACCAAAGCAATACCAAATCGAGACACCAACACTTCACGTTCCCACTTGATGGAACTGACGGGAACAAAATGCATTCAAAAGTGGCGTGGTTTTTAAGAGTAAACTATAAACCATCAATCCAACAACAAAACCCAATAAAAGTTTAAATGGTTTGAAAAGATAAAGAAACAAAGAATCAATCTCATTACTCAGAAAGAGAGAAACACGAATTAACGAGAACGTTGTTACAAAATCAAGGGAAGCTCAGTCAACGAGATTGATGCAAGGCCGATCACCTATACTTCACCAACCTTGAACAAAGTTGATTGAATACGAACAACAATTTTTATATATCAGGAGCTTCCCTCATACAAACACGCCCATTTCTGGCTAACCAAACGTTGATTATTGTCTACAAGGCTGATGTAGTTAAGGTTTATGGTTTAGGTGGATGATTCTATGATAGTTACAAAAATGCATGTTGTTTTCAAATTGGCATGTTCAGTGAGTATTGTTAGAATATAAGTCCCACATCGAAAGTGTATGGACAAATTAAACACTTGGTAAGCATATGAGTGCCTCTATCCATCAGTTCGAGCTTTTGGGTTGGATAGGGCGTTTACATGGTATCAGAGCTGGTTCGGCCCAATGCCCGTTTGTCACCTCCACCATGTGGTCTCCGGTCCATAT
>JAYMSV010001336.1:0-13113 GCA_036897745.1 Erodium moschatum | reverse complement strand
GTGATTCTGCGTGATCATGTGTGTGGTTGTGTTTGTTCCCGGTTGTGTGGTGTTTTGGTCTCGGTGATGTATGGAAGAGTTGTATTTGTTGTGTCTTTATTTAGTTTCGAGGTGCCTCGCTACCTTCCATTATGGATCGAAAAAGGAGGCGTTCCTCCTCGATCGTGTGACAGGAGATGATTATCTGAGTTGCTCTTCCCTGATCGTGTGACAGGATGTGATTATTTGAGTTGTTGCTGTGTGCCTTTCTGTGAATCCTTGTGTGGAACTGTTGTTCGTATTGTTTGAACATATTGTTTCCGGGTGTTGTGTTGAGTTGTGTTTGTTGTGTAAGTGATTGTTGTCCTTCGGCGGGGTGCCGTTGTGGGAAGTCTTGACGTTTATCATTGAGAAATGTGTATTTTGCCTCGTTGCGTGTTGGGTATCGTTATAGGCTGTTGTTGGGATTTACTTGGTGGGTTTGCGTAGTTAAAGTGTAAATTGTCGTTTAGCGGGAAAAAGTATATGTTTTCCATCTTTGTAGAGTTTGATCGTTCGGTGTGCCTAGTATCGTTTGTTCGTCTCTTTGGGTTAAAAGTCTCGTTATTTACTCAAGGGCTGGCTAAATGTTTTTAATCGTCGTTGTGGGTTAATGTCGTGGAAAATTGTGGTCTTTTCAAGTACTGGTATTTTCCACGAAAGGTTTAATGCCCTTGATTTGTTTTAAAGTTGTTTAAAATGTAACCGGTAAAACTTTCTAAATTAACCGTGTAATTAAATTTTCGGGCTTTTCCCTACTGAGCGTCATGCTCAGCCCCTACTGCTTCCAAATTTTGTTTCAGGTACTTGTCTGCTTTTGGCTGGGACTTTCTGTGGCTTGGGGTTGGAGGTCGTCAGGGCATAGTTTTTATTTTATTTGTATTAGAGGCGTACGATTGTATTTTACATCAACTATTTGGGCTTAGACCCCTTTTTGGTATTCAAGCTTCGAGATCATTTATGTCGCCTTCAATTATTTTAAATGCATGTTCTATCGTTATTTAAGTATCGTCCCCTTTCCGCACTAGTCGGTTTTGGGTCGTTACACATATTCTATTGTAAAATTGGTAATCATCTTCGAAATCCCAAGGCATCAGTCTTCATTTTCATCTTGCAAAAGTAATTAAAATTTTAAGAATGGGGCCTTGGTCTTGTACCATATTTGGGTGGTCCGGGTTATGTAGGAAACTAGGTCACGGATCCGCCACTCGGACCGCTCACTCCGGGTTTTGTATTTATGAACCCCGACCCATCCCCATAACCCATGGGGGCAAACCCACTAGGACTGGGTGGGTTGGGTTATGTGCCAATTTTGGACACTCCTAGCTGAGCTGACATTATTGTACCAACATATGCTATAAACTTTTGGAGGCAACATAATGGATGCAGGAAATTTATCAACTCGGAATACTACTTTTATCAATTCTATTCAAAACATTTATCAGCTGGAAACGTTATAACCACACAAACTACTTTTATCAACTCAAAACACTATATTTGTAACTCGTGTTCAAAACGTTTCTACTAGCATTTGGTTATGTTCGAATGATGCAAAGCAAAGATCGAAGAACAAAGAGCAGAACAGAGCCATCTCTTCTCTCCTTCCCCTATTTTTTCTCCGAACTGCTTTCCTTGTATAATACGTACTGTAATATCGCATTGGGTTCGTTGGCTAAGGAGGTTTCAGGTGCTCAGAAGGGGAGTGTTGGCCATGTCAAGAAGGGTCCCCGAGTTAAGAGGAAGTTTGTCGGTCAAGTTGATCCCGGTAGCAATGGAGCGTCTGTTTCTGTGATTCAAGTTAGCAAAGGCGCTTCTGATTCGGCGGAGACGTACGGTAAAGAACCAATTGTGCCTTAACCCATGTCCGACAAGGTGCCTAAGTCCGTGTTCGGCAGTGATGTCATAATAGAGTCCTCGTTGAATGTTCAGTCAAGTAAGGTTTTTATTTATAATTTACCGTATTATACAACGACGGATTGGGTCCGAAATTCCATGGGGATATACGGCGAGATCGTTTTCGTTGTCGTCCTCAAACGACCAAAACGGAAAAGATGCTATTTCGGTTTTCTGGAGTTCCATTCCCCGGAAACAACTTTGAAGGTTATAGAAGATTTAAATGGCTTTAAGTATAATGGATTCAAGCTTTTTGTGGTGATTGCGCATCTTGACAAAGCTCAGAATCCAATTCATCTAACGAAGAAGGTATAAAAGAGTACACATAATTCGGTTAAGGGAAAACAAATCTTTGTTTCTCCTGAGGTTCGACCTCAGATTGATGAGATGGAGTGTCCGAGTGTTGATACTCCTTCATCGACAGTTCAGGCGGAGCAAGAGTCTTCACCGGCGCCGGAGACCGTTAGTGTTCCGCCACTTGCGTCAACATGGATTCAAATTTCAGAGAATAAAGATATGGAGAATTTTTTTCCTGATTCGGAGGATTTGATTCTTGCAACGGAAAATGACCCCCTTAACAATTCCGTTTTGGTTTTGGAGCAAGATCCCTCTTTTAATTCGGTGGATCAGGCGATTGTGTTTCACGGCGTGAGGGATTTCGAGAACCAGACTTCGTCATCTCCATCTGGTGTTTCTGGCGTGGACCGCATGGACCCAGGCCCATGTAGTTTGGGCGCTGTTGATCAAGGCTCGCACGCACGACTTGAAGCTTCTGATTCGGTTGTAACTTGTCTGGCTGCAAGCCCATAACTGAATGGGGCAGCGTGTGTGAGTGGACCAGGTAGCCATAAGGCTGGCTCAATTGTGTTTCAGGTAGAGCAGGCATTGAAGTTTGTTAGGGTTGGGTCGGTACAATATTTAGAGCAAGGTGGTCCTTCCGGGGATGAGGTTAGTCCTTGGAAGGACGCCCTTCTCAAACCTCCAAAACGTAGGAGTCAGCCTCCAAATCTTTGGCGGATTATTATTACTTTTTTTATAAGCGATGATTTTGTTAGACTAAGAGTTTCGAAAAGAAACCCAAAGAGAGGAGATACAACCCAAAACAGGGGACCATCCCATAAACCTTCCAAGGAACTCGGCCCGAAGCCGATAGCCAGCAAAAACCATGAACAAACAAAAAACACAAAAACACAATCACTAGATTCTACATGATAAACTCCACAAATGAAAAAGAAAACTAGGATGGAGCCACATCACCTGGCGGAGCAAATTCCTCCTCACCACCAAAGTCGTCGTAGTCCGAAACATCACTATCCAAATCAAGCTTGCCTGACGCTTCGCTAAAATTGGAATGATCTATTCAATCAGTGCCCGATGTTAAAGACTTTACACCAAACATTTTGTCCAATTCCCACGCTCTTTGTCTAGCCTCTCTAGATCTGCTAAGGGAACGAGACTTTGCCCGATAGTGGAAAAAAGATGGCGGGGAGTTTTGAATCTCCTTCTTCGTCCTCCTGAACAAACCTGTGGGCGCCTTTGTAACCTGTACATTACCCTCCAAAGAGCTGATCGAGTTCGACACAAACGTAAGAAGGATAAAAGAATCCCCATTGTTAACGTGCAAGCTGGACCCGATCTTCTCCTTTCCAAAGCACGAGAGGGTGTGATGGAGGCCCGTAGATGATTGAGGATCCGAGTCCAAGATGGAGCTTCTGTTGTCCGGCCCAACTTCAAATTGCATTGGAGCAGATGAGGCCCCAAAACACAAGGCCTTACCCAACTTTATTTCCACGATTCGCGCCTAATTCAAAACCAGCTGATCTCGCATTTAGCGAATTATTATACTGCTAAGTCTAAACCAAGAGCTCTCTCTTTGAGTCGGGAAAGAGTTGTGAATCCTATTGACGTTTGGAAGCAGATCGTGCAAGCAAAACCGCCCAAAATGCTCAGTCTGCTCAAGCGAAGGCTTTTGACGATCCAAATTTTATCTTCGGAAGGTGAAGAATGGGTCACCGATGAGGGTTGATTCTTTTCGTTCGTACTATTTTATGTTTTGGACATGTAGTCCTCTTGTTTTTCGGGGTTTGTCCCCTTAGCTCTGCTTCGAGAGCTCATTTGTAATCGTTGGCTTTTTGTTCCAATTCTTCTTGAATCAGGCGTTCCTGTTCCTTTCTTGGAATAGGTCTTATTAATAAAATTCTAAGCTTATAGAAAGAAGGTTTCTCAACTCGAAACTTTTATCAACTCGGAAACATTTATCACCACACACGCTACTTAGATGCAAGACATTTATCAGCTCAGAACACTATGTTATTCACCTATGTTCACTCGTCTGCCCTGCAGGTCTTGTCCCATCGCCGCCTGCCACCATGCAGTTCTCGGCACTTGTTCCTCCCCCTTGTTCCTCCTATGAAATTGAGTTTCCATTAAAGGCTCGTCGAAGAAGGAGGTTGAATCAAACCCTAACCGGGAAAGCCTCTCCACCATCCAACGATATACCACCACCACCTACGGCTATCTGGCTTTCTCTCTAGGGTTCTCTGTCCCAATCATGAAGCTACGGAGAGGCCGCCCGGTTAAAAATCTACCGGTTTCTTCCTCTGCAAGAAAGCCACCAGTCGTGGCTCTTGGCACCACTCCGCCACCACCCATTGATCTCAGTATTTTCCCACCACCCTCCATTGCTCCCACCGACATTCCGCCGCCTCCTCTATGTCAGGACCCTCTTCGTGGGAAAGCACCCATGATCGATGCTGGAAGAGAGGAATTGGAGGCGCTTATCGACGAGGTTTCGATCCCTAATTCAGCGCGAGTCCCTGTGATCCCGTCTCTGCTTACACCGCCTCCGTGTATGGTATGACGGCACCGGGTGCCCATTCCACGAGACGTCGATCTTGCTTCGGGGGTAATAGTACCGCCGGTCTCTCTTGAGGCTAACTTGGTCAATCTTCAAAACAACTTTTCCTCGTGCTTGTTGGAGGAGGAGGAAGAGCTGGAGGTCCTGGTACCATATACCTCGGTGAGCCAATCGGTAGTTGCACGCCAAAAATTTTCCACGATGGGCAAGCTTTGGTCTTCGAAGCCTCCCCTGAAGGAGGTTCTACTACAGATCATCATGAAGGCATGAGGACGATCTGCGGAGGGCTTTGTGATCAAGGACATAGGCCCTGGGTTCTATGGTTTCTATTTCGAGATGGAGGAGGCTCGTGCTTTGGTCCGGGGCAATGAGCCCTGGTGTTTCGATGGCCGGCCGTTACTCCTCGGAGATTTGGATCCAATGGCTAGGGAACTGCCGGTTCTGGATCGGCTATAGCTCTGGGTTCACACCCATGGCCTCCCCCATTGGTCTCTCTTTCGCTGTCCCATGCGACCAATGAGGCCTCTGCTGTGGAGGAGCGGTGAAAGTGAGATGATGGCATCTCGTGGAGCGCCTTGCCTCGGGAAAGGGGTCCGATCTTATCCTCGAGTACTGTACCTAAGGGTACAAACCCTCGAATCAACATCCAGGCCGGGACTGTTGATCCAGGCTGGAAAAACTTGGTGATCGGCCAACTCTCTAGTAGCAAGGAAGCCGCATGTTCATGCCTGCTTGGGCACAGAGATATCATTGGAGCTGGAGCTGACACTGGTGGAGTAAAAAGGGGTCTGCTGGTGAACCCTGGGAAGATCAGGCGAGGGTTGGTAAGCAGCCTCGACAGGAGGAGTGTTAGGATCCTCTGGCTTCAGGAACTGGTTCCAAGAGGGGTCCCTAGTTGAAGCCTTGCCTCCTACAACTGATGAGGTTAGAGTTCGGTCGCTTTACCCCCCAGATGAAGCGTATAAGTACTACCTTGAGCAGGACTTCCAGTTTCGTTTCCCAACCCCCCACCTTTCCTTCATATTGCCTATGCCGCGTCTTAATACCGTTCATAACAATTATATTGGCAGGTAGAAATTCGGCGATTGTTCTCGGAAGTCGAAGAAACGGGTGAAGAGAAGTGAATGAGGAAGACGAAGCGATTGATTTTTTTAATGCAGAATCGTGCCACACGACACACTCCGGTTCGTAGGGCATGATACGGCTGGGCCCAGTATCCGTCGATTCGATGGGTCCCTGAGTCGACAAGACTCTCGACGTCGAATCTTCGCGTTCGCAGATTCGACGGAGACCAGACGCAAACACTCAGATTGGACGCACTTTTTCAAAGCCACATCGGATTCGACGTCAATACGACTCGCCGTTTCGACTCCATCGGTAATGTACGCTCTAATATTGATTTAGTCTCTCCTAATCTCCTCCATCAAACTTGTCTTAGCCTCTTCAAATCCTCACCTGACTTGGGAAATTAAAGCACTGTGCCATACAAAAGCGCCGCCGAACTGCATATGTTTACTGCCATTACGCGGTAGATACAATTGACCAATTCTTGTTTAGCTTGTGCATATAACACCTTGTGTGTAGCATATAATATTTTCTTATTGAGCCGATGGATGAGCAAAAAGGAAAGTCAAAGCTGAACTGCTAGTGGTTAAAGATAAGACAAACGTTATATAAACTAACAGATGTTCAAGCCCTCACTTCAGACTATGCTATAATATTTTGACATGGTAACATATAAGTCTGAACATTTTAGATTTTATTATAATACAAGATTCAATCCCATCGAATGTATGAGTGTTGGCCATAAGCTAGATAAAGGTTTAAGAAAATGTTGATAGGAACACCAAAGTCACGACTCGATCGACATGTCTTTTAATTCATGATAATGTATATTATGCTATAAAAAGCGATATTTTTTTGATAAGCTATAAAAAGCGATATTAAAACAATTTCTTTGTTGATAAATTATAATTTAACTCGTCTCTCGTCTTTTCGAGAACCTCTCCCGAGGAAACCTTAGCCCTAGGATACCTATAGAGCTTTCTATTTCTCCTTTAAATAAAACTGGATCGACTGCAACTCTGGGTCCACGCCAAGGGTTTGCCACCGCTGGTTCAAAAAAAGTCCATCGGGCAGACTATTGGAGCAGCCTTAGAGAAGTGTGTGGATGTCCCCTACGATCAATGGAGATTTTGCTGGGGAGGAGGGGTGAAGGTGTTGTTTTGGATGACCTTGGATCGCCCGCTACGTCGGTCTGTGGTGTTGCGGTTCCAAGAGATCCCAAATCCGATTCGGGTTTCCCTGACCTATACCAAACTACCTACGTTCTGCTTTAATTGTGGTAGGATTGGTCATGTGGTCCGGGACTATGACCGAGAGAAGCCAAGGGTTCCCCGTTTAATTCCTTGCTATTTAAGTTCAAACCGGATACTCTAGGACAAAACTATACTGCTGATTGGGAAACCAAGTCGAAACCATCCAACAGTACTGAATTCTTGTTTCGTCTCTGTTTTTTTTAAAGTTGTGTGTGACAACGACGATTTATTATAGAGTTTGTGTTAAGGGGTCTTTTGAGGGGCCCGTTTTCCGTACTAGCTCTCTTTTAATATTAGTAAAATTAGCACATTTTGCTGAAGAAAAAAAAGGGTACTAATGCGGCATTAAGATTCCGTATTAGAGTCTCGAGCCTTGTGCTACTCTGAACCACACCTCTTCGCGTGTCCTCTCCTTCCCAAGACGATGATGTCCCTTCACTGCCTCTTCTCAGCCCCTCCATGCCGGAAGAGCTCTCCGGTCACTCTTCCACGCCTTTCTTCCTCGGAGTCCTTCACTTCTCCTTTCTCGGGACCGACCCCATCCGTGACTAGACATTCCCCGGAGAACCCTCGAACGACGAGTCCAAGAGCAAGCCCGGACCCGAAACCTACAGTTCAATCGC
Organism: Erodium moschatum; assembly: GCA_036897745.1. Classification (NCBI taxonomy): domain Eukaryota; kingdom Viridiplantae; phylum Streptophyta; class Magnoliopsida; order Geraniales; family Geraniaceae; genus Erodium; species Erodium moschatum. The sequence goes on along the minus strand of JAYMSV010001336.1, from coordinate 5,404 downwards.
CATCCAGGGCCACTCTCCCTTCGTTGAGGGTGAGCCCTATTCCCTCCTACACTGCCGGGCATAAGGAGAAACATGCAGAGGCTTTCCGGAAGGAACACAGGGAGGCCCAACTGACCACACCACATGCAACCCTCTGTACCGATGCGACAACAAAGTACCAGACGCCGCGGGAGGAACCGAAACCTATCCATGCTACGACGACGATCCCTGAGTGCCCCCGTTGTGGACGGGACGAGGACCGGAGAAGGGGGCAGGATGAATGATGACGATAAGGTCATTCTCGTTCCCCCAGAACTGCTGGCAGAGATTGCAGAGGAGAGACGAGATGCGATGTTGGCAGGGAAGCTCCTCCAACCTCTTGAAGTGAGTATCGAAGAGCTATGTACCTTGCTTGCTAAATATTGGAGAATCGATGGGGTGGAGTTTAAACCTTTTACCAGCGACACCATAGTTCCGTCCTTCCCGTCTCGATCAAGCTTGGAGAGATTTAGGGAGGCAGAACCTTGATATATCCAGGGAAAGGCCATGATATTCTCATATCTACCTCCTTGGGCCCAGCTGAATCTGCTTAGCTTCGACTCCATAAGACTGGGTGTTCGGGTCCATGACTCGCCACTAGTGGGACACATCAAGAAGAGAGGATGGAGCAAGAAACAGACAGTCCTTCGGGGTCCCCGGATTGTTAAAACCCCGAGGGTGAAGAGGGATCCGGCCCAGAACACCAAATTGGCGAAACCAAAGAAGTGGGAGTATATGGCCATCGAAGCAGATCATGTTATGGAATATGCTTTACCGGTTTCGGGAGGGGAACAATCGACGAAGGCTGTTAAACAGCCTCGTCGGGAACCGTGATGGATCACCACAAGGGGAGGAGGACTTTTGGGCCTCCTCCCAAACCCCCGCCAGCCCCCCTCCGGCAGGGCATGACTTTGTGGGGCATGGACCAGATTTTTGACTTGTTAAGATTCGGTATTAGGCTTGTTAAGACAACCATATATTAGAGTCTTGATTGCACAGTGAAGAAAACTTTCATCACCAACTTTTTTCACGAGGTTGCTAAGCTCAAATCAAATGTATGAATTTGAGCTAGCAACTAAAAGAATAAGCATGAAGAATAATGGTTAATTGTTGATAATAAACATTAAGAAACCAGTTGACCAAAGAAAAGAGCAATATAATTATTCATTTGAATCAGCCAAGGTTCTCAGCTCACCTTGTGGAGTAGGTACAGTATTGTCTCGTTTGGGTATCCATTCTCAGGACAACTTGGTCTGTTTTTACACGTGGAAATATGCCTCAAACCGGTGGATTTTATATAATTTTTCCCGGGAAAACGATAACAAGCGTACTGCGGGTCAGACATGAACATGTATACATGCAAATGCAAGCCTCCGAAGCCACAGCCAAAAAAGAACAAGAACTGGTCATCCAAATATTATATAGATACAAGCTGGCTTATCCATCAACTATGATCAAACGCGTCGCAGCAGTAAACAGTGACCAGCTGACATTAGCATTTCCTATAAATTCATCAACACTTGCTCATATCTCCATCAACATTCTCGTATTCACAATCTCATTCTTTCTCAACATCACTTGTAGTGTTGCTTGTTTTCGGTTCTGAAATATGTCAACTAGTTTTGCCACCACAGCATTGGCGTTTTTGCTTCTAAGCATTTTGATGGTGCACACAAGCGAAGCACAACTGTCTTCTACATTCTACGCGAAAACATGTCCTAACGCCCTCCCCACCATCCGAAAGGCCATCAAGACTGCTGTTTCAAGGGAACGTCGCATGGCTGCGTCTCTCCTCCGCCTCCATTTCCACGATTGCTTTGTGCAGGTACTTGTACATACAAAACTCACAAGGGGAATGATCTTGAAAACTTGTACTACAATCTTTTTTTGAATGTTCACGCAGGGTTGTGACGCGTCAATCTTGCTAGACGATTCTCCCTCGAAGAACATAGTGAGCGAAAAGAATGCAGGGCCAAACAGGGGGTCAGTGAGGGGTTATGAAGTCATAGAGAATGCCAAGGCTCAGGTTGAGAAGATCTGTCCCGGTGTCGTGTCTTGTGCTGATATTCTTGCTGTTGCGGCTAGAGATGCATCCTCTGCTGTAAGTTTCCATATACATTATATGGATTGATTGATTATCAATAACATGAACTAAATTGGAGTATTTGTCAATGGTTCAGGTCGGTGGTCCATCTTGGGCAGTGCAGCTAGGAAGAAAAGATTCAAGAACAGCGAGCATAAACGGAGCCAACACACAGCTTCCTGGTTTCAAAGACAGCCTCGAGAAGCTTATCTCAGGTTTCGCTGCTAAAGGACTTAATGCAAGAGACATGGTTGCACTCTCTGGCGCGCATACCATAGGACAAGCACAGTGCTTCACCTTCCGCGACAGGATCTACAACGGAAGCAACATTGATGCCGGATTCGCCAGCACCCGCAGGCGCCGCTGCCCCACAGCAGCCAGCGGCAATTCTAACTTGGCGGCACTGGACTTGGTCACGCCCAGTTCCTTCGACTACAACTACTTCAAGAACTTGATGCAGAAGAAGGGTCTTCTTGAATCCGACCAAGTTCTTTTCAGCGGGGGATCCACGGACCCCATCGTTACTGAATACAGCAACAAGCCTGCCAAGTTCAAGTCTGATTTTGCTGCTGCTATGATCAAAATGGGCAGCCTCCTCGGCTCCCGCGGGGAGATCAGGAGGATCTGCAGTGCTGTCAACTAGTTCACTCTCTGCTGCATTGCCTCTTCCGACATTTCAGAGTGGTAATTCAATTTGTATCTACTTTCAATTCACATTTGTGTGTCAAATTGTACATGTGTGTGAGTTACATTAATCTCGCACTCTTCTTTTCATTCTTTATTCATTAAGTGTAAATCAAACGCAATTCCGAGTCTGTTATTATGTACAGTCAAAGACTGTTGTAACCAGGCTTGGATTGTATCCCCCAATTGTATCATGAATTCAGTAACTTCTTTCATTCAAAACACTTGTTTACACCTAACTTCTTTATTTTTTTGTAGCAATCCTAAGAATTCTCAAGTTAATGGTAGACTATAACTTGCTGGAATTTGAAAGAAGTTTTACAACCCAGTTAATGATCTTGCGGGTAATCCTGTCCAACATGAATCCCGGATTCCGTTAGTTTTTGAACACGTGTTGGTCACGTGCACAGAAACATTTTTTTAACGGAATCGTCAACAAATACGGAAAATGTTAGTTTTCGTAAAAAATGTAAAGTTCACAGATAGGAAATGTAACAAAGGTCAAGCCGTAGTTAGGATCGCGAAATGAAAGCTCAAAAACCGTTTGGATAGGAGGTTTCCTCTATGAACTATCAAAATCTCACCAATTCTTAAAAACTGACAAATGATTGGGTTAAGCAAGGTTGTCTTACAACTACAAAATAAAGAGGGTTTTCTAGTATTGATGATTTACCCCGAAAGTTGCTTGAACAAAGGCAAGATCATTTTCAAATGGTAGGCATCACATCCCCGTCTTGTATAAAATGTAGTAGTTACCGGAAAATAATATATGGGAAGTACTAGTGAACCTTTTTCAAATTTGCATTTGTGTATGAGATGTAGTGTGCTCATTGTGGGAAAGCAGCTTCGATATTCCTTGGAGCCTGTACAGGGGTTAAGCCAAACAGCTGACTTATAGTTTGTCTCATCATCTAAGTCAAGCTGCTAACACCCCTGGTTAAGTTAAGCACTTTGTGACCGAATCTGTTTGACTCAACAACTCGGTCAAGTATAATTTATTCATTACAAATAATTTAATTTCACACTTTTAATAAAGCAAAAATGCAATTTTATTTAAACGAAAGACATTACGTGGACGACAACAATTTTATTGAAAATAAACTATCCTAGCGTAGAGACGCCAATTCGCTTGATCTTTGATGAGATCCCACTAATCCATTTTATTGAATGAAATACGATATGTCATGTGGTACTCCCTAATGGTTGCATCAAATATTTCCCGTTCTGTCGTGTCGGGAAGGCGTTGTTGGACACGACGTCGGTAGATATCATCGAATTTATTCACCTTCTTGCTATTCTTTCCCCAATGATCCTTGAGTTGGGCTTGAGAGCGGGGGTTGATATCTGGATCGTCGGTCATCATGTATTGTCGGTAAAGGATAGGCGAGTACTTGTCGCCGACCTCCGCATACTAAATCCATGTTCCCACAAGGTGGGTTTCTTACTACACCGACCAAGGTGGGTGATCATGGCCATATGAGCTTGTTTGACGGTTTCGGACATCCCAGAGGTGACCCTCTCCAGACATGCGTTGTACATCGCCCAGGTGCACTCTTGCTCGGACTCGAATAGAAACCGCTTTTCAACCTCTGCATTATGATAGTTCTCAGCAGCCGTTTGTAGACCAAGCATTTGACTCCGTTCGAAAACCACATTTCCTTTTCCTCTATCTCTGGCCTTTGACTTCTACCGACCATCAGAACGGACTTCTCAAGTGGAGGTGAACTCTCCATCAATGGGCATGTTCGGCTGAGAAGAGACGTATGAGCCATCATCGCTCAACCTTGTTCATTTCCGTGCTCCACTTTGAACGCCTCCTTTTCCTGGTCATCGGACGCGGCTCACCAACTATCTTAGTACCCTGATTATCGGTCTTCCCCGCGAGCTCTACTTTCGGCGTCCTAGACCAGACTTGATCAAGAGCCCTGTTGGCCGCAAACCTGTCTAGAGCTGATTCCAACTTCTTAAAACCTTTGGGAACTGCGATCGGAACGTCCAGCTTGGATGGCTCACCGAAGCCACCAACCATGACCGGACTCGACTTTGTGGCAGGAGAACCACGTCGACCAGAGCCTTCTCTTTTCTTCTTCTCGACTGGCTTAATGTCATCCTTTACAAAAGAAGAAACAATATTGCAATATGCTTCATAGCTCGTTAACAACACCGAGCAGAAGGAGGAATGGGAAAGGGACTTCATAATCATTTAGACTTGTTATTTTGTGTATCGAATGATTTTCTCACTTCTTAACGATGAACAAACGCCCTACCCTATTAAAATTTTATCTAAGATTCAAGGATTACAAACGTCAAACGGGGTGTTCAAGTTGACCCAAAACATACTACGATTACAAAAGAGGAGTCAAACGGGGTGTTCAAGTTGACCCAAATCAGATTAAGGACTTAATTAGTAATTTAACAGTCTTTCGAGTCGGATTACTTCTGACTAGCACCGTTTCCGTGTAAATCAGACCCCGATTCGGAGCACCGCGGAGATTGGAGATGGACCGGTCATCAGCAGCTGAGCGACCCTGTTGATCTTCAAGAGGTAGGGAACCTTACAATTATCCTTTCATCGCCTAAATCACATGAAAGATAATAAAAATGGAATCACATGCTAGT
>JAYMSV010001335.1:0-13115 GCA_036897745.1 Erodium moschatum | reverse complement strand
CCACCTCTTACCCCCCCCAACCCTCCCCCCCTCGCGCGCCCCGCCTATCGACCGGGCAGCCTCCTCTCGTTTACCTTTGTTGTGGTGCTCTCTGGTAAATACTAGTATAAAATAGGCAGCCAATCACTCTCTCACTCTTCTTCTGACGAGTATCTTCTGATCGTTCGTGGTTCGCCCGTTCTCTCTCCACTCTCTGATCTCTGCAAATTTTCTCGGGAAAATGTGGGCCTGAGAGTCGAACTCGTTTGGTCTTTGTCCTTTCTCTCCCTGCTTTTGACTTTATTGCGCTTCTCCTCTCGTCTTGGATCTCGATTTCCTAGGTCACCGAAATGTGGAATCTCTCCCGGATTGTGGCTTTCCCCCTCGGCCGGGCCAGGGGGGTCTTCCCCTCCCTTTCCCGCCTGAGCCGATCGAGGCGATTCTCCTCTTCCATTCCTGGTCCGTGCATCGTGCACAAGCGGGGTGCTGACATTCTCCACGATCCTTGGTTCAATAAGGTTTCATTCTCTTGATTTTGTATGTTTAGAATGATTTGATGTGGATTTCGTGTTTGGATACGGAGAGGTTACGGTTGTTGTATAAAATCAACGGGTAGCGGATTATATTGCAGCCGTGTTGCTCTGTGGAATTTGAGTTCTGTTTCTACTGGAGAGGCGATTTAATTTTGATGATGAATTACTCAGATGAGTTGTTAAGATCTGGTAATGCGTGTAGTGAGATCTCTGTGGTTTCATATATTTAGTGTTCTGAACAGATTTCGCTGATGTCAGTAGGTTTTGAGGACATGATACAGACTCTGATTAATTAGGATTTCCTGTATTCAACTCAGTTTGACCTTATGGTCAGAGAAAGATTCTAAGAACTGTAGTTGGGCGACTTATTTGGAGGTCTGGTTTATCGGAGAATTGTCTATAAGTTGTGTGATGTTTAAGTTCCATGGATGATGTGTATTCTTTTATGTTTGTTTGTTTTGCTGAAAAAGACTCGAATATGTATGAAGGGGAATGATTCTAAACCTATGGTATTGGTGTTGTCTTGGAACTTGTGTCAGTGATAAGGCCTCGATGATAGAATGTACATTTTTGTTGTTGTTGAGTGCTGGCTGACAATATTCCCACCCTTCCCTGTTGGTTTTTTCATGAGCAGGATACGGGCTTCCCCTTGACGGAAAGGGATCGACTAGGACTCCGTTGTCTCCTTCCACCACGGGTTATATCATTTGAGCAGCAGTATGACCGATTCAGTAAGTCTGATGCCTATGTTTCTATTATTTGCATCATATAGATAACTTTATTTCGAGACTGAAGTGATATTTCAGTAAGTCGGTTGCCATAATTCTAGTTTATTATTAAAATTCAAAATTACAGGAAAATGGAAAATGAGGTGAAAATGTAATGCTTCACTATAAATAGATAAGTAAAACAATACATGCCAGAGGTGGGAATTCTTTGTGGAATGAAATGCTAATGTGTGTGTGTGTGTTTGATTAGCATGTGATCTGCTCTTTCTATTATGTAATGTAGCAGTGTATTCGAACAAGACAATCAGATATTCTATTAACTCATTTAATAAAGCATTGTATCCTCTCGATTGTTGACAAACTAGGGATGTTCTGGAGCCCATTGTTAGGAAAGTAGCACTCATAATGAAGTCTCCTTGCAAAATGCTGATTGTTCAGGCCTTCACATGTCATGAAAGTTATACAACTTCTACTGTGGATGCTTTCAATTTCTTAGTAGTGTTTCATATAACAAGTTACCGAAACATCTTACATGACTGTTTATTGATTTTACCTTTTGTACTAGTTTACAAAACTAACAATTATCTGGTTTAAATTGTCAGTGGAATCATATCGGTCGCTAGAGAAAAATACTCAGTGCCAGCCTGAGAGTGTTGTTTCTTTAGCAAAATGGAGGATCTTAAATAGACTGCATGACAGGAATGAGACATTGTATTATCGGGTGAGTTTGGTGCTATAATTTTCTTAAGAAAAACCAAACTTGCAAATTTTAAGGTTCATATAGAAATATGTTTTAGTCTGAAGTTTTATTGTTTACTTTCTTACTCCAGGTCCTTATGGATAACATCAAAGATTTTGCTCCTATAATATACACTCCTACAGTGGGATTAGTATGCCAAAACTATTCTGGATTATTCAGACGTCCTCGAGGAATGTATTTTAGCGCAAAGGATAAAGGAGAGATGATGTCCATGATCTATAATTGGCCAGGTCAAGAGGTATTGTATGAATCTCCAAAACTGGTAGCCATAATAATTGTTGTTCCTTTTGTAATGACTTTTGAAAGGCTTTTGTTCTTGGTACTTAAGTTCATTTCTCTGATTCTTATCCATGGAAAAATTGTTGCTCTGTAACTGCTGTTTATTTTGCTTACATACGTTTTGGTAGCCTCCCCATGGTCTATAAAGAATCTACAGGCCCCAGAAAAGTTCTGCTATTCCCCCTCTTATACCTATAGGGATTTAGTATGGGTGTTGAAGAAGAAATTAAAGTATAGTTTATACATACTTACAATTATTATTTCAAATTAGTTCTCAAATTGGATAGCCAGTTTGCTTCAACAAAAGAAATAGCTGGCTTATCAACCCACACTCTGAAATAATCTCTGAATTGTCAACTTGTTTATTTTTTCTTCTCATACATGCATTTGGTCTAGATCATCATGTCTTTCTGCATATGGAGCCTAAGCCTGGCCACCATTAAATAAACTGAAAATCTAAATTTAGTAGTTATGTAAAGAAACAAATGACCTGCTAGACTTGCACTACTAAGCCTTGATCGTGTTTGGAAACTTTACCTACTTTGCAATCACTTCAAAGTTAATGATGAAACCAAATACATATGGATTAGTATAGACTCAATGTTTTTTCGAATTGACTAATTGCTGATTTTACTTAACAACATATTCGAATTGACTAATTGCTGATTTTACTTAACAACATATAGCATAAGAAAAGAATTTTGAACTTTTGTAACTTTGCCTACTCTACACTGTTTCTTGTGCCATATAAAAGATAAAGGAAAATCCATAAGTAAAGTTGTTGAAAGTCTTTGAATTGTTTTGTTAGCATCCATGCATATTTATATCTTGTATTGCAAGTGTCGTACCATGGGCCTTCAATTTTTCCCTCCACGTTTCAGGTAGACATGATAGTCCTGACAGATGGCAGTCGCATTCTAGGCCTAGGTGATCTTGGAGTTCAAGGAATTGGTATACCCATTGGAAAGCTTGATATGTATGTAGCTGCTGCTGGTATCAACCCTCAAAGGGTGAGCTGCGCTCTTTATCATTGTTTGCTTTTCACAATGAAACCTTATGCCTTTTATATGCGTCTTCACATGATACATCCATATTTAATGCATGTCTATAAAATAAACTACAATTTGTGTGGGATGAAGAGCATCTAAAATTAGATTACATTATGTACCAGTATGGTTTCTTGAACTAGCTTGTTTGCTAGCTGTGAACGTGTTTTGTCATATCTATTATATATTTGTGTAGAATGTTGTGCAGAATATATGGTAATTTAATTAGACCAGATATAGATTTTTATGTAGGTATTGTTTAGGTGAGTATAACTAGTAAGAGATCTAGTATTTTCTTTAATTTTTCAATTGGCATTTTACATTGATAATACCCAACTCTTGTGACGTGATATTATTTTGATCTCGGTCATCTCTGACAGATACTCCCAGTTATGCTCGACGTTGGAACTAACAATGAAAAGCTACTCAAAGATCCTCTGTGTGAGTAAATATTGTGCATCTTTTACGCCTTTTCTATCACAGACCCTTTTGCTTTAATTTCTTATAGAAATTTGTTGCCTAGTTTTTCATGCTTCAGCTTGATTACACATATAGATAATTTGCATTCCTGGTGACTATTACACACAGAAAATCCACTCCTTAGAATAGGGGTGTGGGGTGTTTACCTGGTCATAAACTTGATGTTCTCTGATGGTTCATAGGAAGTACTTACCAATATGTTCATAAAGCATTGGCTTGAAGGAAATGGCTTGAGCATATTTGTTCACATAATTTTGGTTTGACAGATTTAGGACATCGGCAACCTAGGTTGGAAGGAGAAGAGTACTTGTCAATTGTTGATGAATTCATGGAAGCTGTTTTCAATCGCTGGCCAAAGGCTATTGTACAGGTATTTCTTTAGAAACCATGTCCTCTTCTATTAGTTCTCATTCTATCATTTTTGGTAATTTGATGGTTCAATTATTCTTTTCAGTTCGAGGATTTTCAATTCAAATGGGCCTTTGAAACTTTACAACGGTACCGAAATAGGTTCCGAATGTTTAATGATGATATACAGGTATGAAATAATTGGTCAAATGTCCTTCCTATCATAAATGATTATTGTATGTACAGTGCTTTCATGTTTAAGTGTATATACAGTGCTTAAGGATTATTGTTTTCCTACAACTAGCACTTTTTCTCAAGTAATCTGTTATAGGGAACTGCTGGTGTTGCACTTGCGGGATTATTGGGAACCGTAAGATCCCAAGGTAGACCACTGACAGACTTTGTGAACCAAAAGATTGTTGTGGTGGGAGCGGGGAGGTACTTTCATATTCAGCTGTAACACATGATATTTGAAGCTCAGATACATGTTTCTATCTGTTGATGCGGTTTACTGCTTTATTTTCTAACTGAGTTGTTTGATGGCTTTCAGTGCTGGACTTGGTGTTCTTAAGATGGCTTACCAGGCAGTTGCAAGAATGACAGGAAACAGTGAAGAAGCCTCAAAAAATCAGTTCTATCTAATCGATAAAGATGTACAGTTCTACACTTGTGATTTCTATTCTGGCAGTATACATATTTTATTGTTCTGGAGGTTTTATTCATCTAATGATGACCATTCAGAAAGAAGCAAATCATATACTTGTGAGAATAACAAATAACTAGAAGTTACTTCTTTTAATGCTTCTATTACTCAATGGCTATATTAGTGTTGGGTTTCATTTGCATATTAACCCTAGACATTTATAATTTATATATCATCATTTAAGAAACATTTGTTTGACACAGGGTCTAATAACGAAAGAAAGGAAGACTATTGATCCAGCAGCCGCACCATTTGCTAAAGACCCAAGAGAGATTGGGGAACTTAGGGAAGGAGCTACTTTAATTGAAGTGGTAAGTCTTTTACCATACTTGTAGTCAACGTATCGAGTACCTAAAAGGTTAATGAGTGTGGTGTTGGAAGGGAATAAAACATTTACTAATAACTCTGCAGTATCTTGTATGAGAAGATCGGAGTACTTTGCTTAATATCATATTAATTGGTTTATATCGTCCTACACTTATTTATGCAACTATAATATTTTAATTTTAATTCTAACTAAATGATTTTCAGGTGAAAAAAGTCAAGCCTCATGTGCTTCTTGGTTTGTCTGGAGTTGGAGGTGTCTTCAATGAGGAGGTGTGCATCTCAGTTGTTTATCTATATTTAGTATCATATAGATTAAGCACTAAACCAGTCTTTTTCTGTATGGTGCTATATGTTTTCCATGTTTTTTACTAAGACAATTATAAATCATTAGTTTGATTACTTGAAATTAGCATTGCTTCCACTGATTTCCCTTGTATATAAGATCTTCATGGACTGATTCCTTTTTGGGGCTTGTTTGATTTTTCTCTAATTATTTTCTTGCCATGTTAATTAGGTTCTCAAAGCCATGAAGGATTCTGATTCAGCTAAACCTGCTATTTTTGCCATGTCTAATCCCACAAAGAATGGTACAACTCCTTTCACGCATCCACATTTTTGTAATGGCAGCTGAACTTTCTCATATATTTTTTTTTTGCTTTTTCTACGTTACAGCTGAATGCACTGCTGCTGATGCCTTTAAATATGCTGGAGACAAAATAGTTTTTGCCAGTGGAAGTCCTTTTGAAAATGTTGACCTTGGTAACTCTCGTTATGTATACTCTTGCTCTTTGGAATTACTACATATATCAATGGGTCCTGCTTCTTTTCCTTCTTCTGATTATTGTAACCTTAAACTTCCTTTTTCTTGGTATAGGCAATGGACGAGTTGGACATGTAAATCAAGCAAACAACATGTACCTGTTTCCAGGGTTAGTGTGTTTTGTTTATTTTTATGGTGTTTAATTTGCAGATCTTGAAGTTATAACACATTAAAAAGTTATTATTCGGAACATTTTATGTACTGTTTGTTGCCTTTAACAGGATTGGCTTGGGAACTCTTCTCTCCGGTGCTCATTTAGTAACAGATGGAATGTTGCAAGCGGCAGCTGAATGGTATGAGTATTATGATTTACTTGATGCTTTTATGTTGCATCTGAAAATTGTTGAATGATTCAGAAGAAAGCCACTGAAATAGTTTGATAACTGAATTATCCATTATCCCCCAACTCGTCAGAAGAGGTTAAAACTCAGTGGGTATTAATCTTGGACAAGGGTAATAATATGAATCTGCAGAAACCTTTAGAGGATTCTTGCAACAGTATGCTGCTACCTGCTACGGGGTGCATACATAGCCTGGTTGTAGTGGTTGTCCATTTTTTTTATAGTAAAAATATGATATTAATTCTTATTTGGAAGAATGTAAATTAATGACAAGGTTAGCCAGTTAATGAAAACCTCATGTCCACGTCTAACACGCTATGTGCTCAAAGTGATGGATAAATATAACACCATAAATCAACTGCAATAAAATTTATGTGCTCATAGTGATGGATGAATATAACACCATAAATCAACTGCATTCAAGATTTCAATGTGAATCTACATATTTTTGCTCTCATCATCATGCAATTTCATATATGCCTTACACGTTGTTACCTGCACAGCCTGGCTTCTTATATAACAGATGATGACATCGGAAATGGCATCCTGTATCCATCTGTTGATAGGTAATATTCTCTCCTTTCTGTTTTGCCTTGTATCATGTTTCTTCCAATTCTCCCTATCAAAGAATTTAAAGGGGCACCAACTATTTGACCATATATTCACCTATGCCTACTTCACCAAGTGTTTAAGGGCCAGGGTTCAAACCTAGTAGTTGCTGTTATTGTTGAACAAAAAACATTTACCATAAATTCTTCAACTAGGATTCTGTGTATTGGTTTAACATTTGGATAGATGTTAATAACCTGTCAAATTTTAATTCCTTTGCTGGTCTTGTGTTTGATTATATCAGAAGAGCCTAAACTTGAACTCAAGTTCTTAGAAGATGCATGGCAATCTGTAGAAGTTTAGAATTTATATTTTTGACTCATTGGGCTTTTGCATTAAATGTTTGAGTTCTCGTACTATAAGGTCAACTTTGTTATCTGGATTTGACTTTTACCCTCTTATGTAGCTTGACTGTTAATTTTTCAACATTCCCCTCTAGACAAACTGTTGACTAGTTGTTGGGATTTGGATTGTTGACTCCCAGCCAGTCTCAAGCAAAAGTGCTTGAAGGCCCAACAATCAGAACTCTATTAGAATTTATATTTTAGACCCTTTAGGCTTTCACATAAGTAGTTGAGCTCTATACTGTAAGTTCTGCTTTGTTGGTAGGGTTTAGCTTTCATCCTTGCATATGAGTTACGATTCTTTCTCCTGTATCAACGTGGGACAACTATTTACTTACCAGCCATCTATTGGTTCTAATTGCAAGAGAGTTTAGAAGAAACCCAAAATTTATGTAGAAAATAGGGGATGACCTTATTTCTTGAGTAATGTATTGACTTTGATTAACGTGCCGTGAACGATTCAGTATTAGGCAAATAACAGCTGAGGTTGGAGCCGCCGTTGTGCGAGCAGCTGTGGAAGAAGGACAGGCTGAAGGTCATGGTGAAGTGGGGTATAGAGAGCTCAAGCACATGTCAAAGGTATGATGAACTTAAACTTCCCTTATGATTGAAAGATACAATTGCATAAAGATAAAAATGGCTTTGAATGAGCACATTGTAGATCTTAAAGGAGGTTCTGAAGTCTCAATCTGTTACATGGAAAATAATTTCTGGGTTTGAAAATATTTTGGGGAAAAACATTTCCAAGAAAAAGGAACGTGATTCTAGTTTTCTTTTGCAGTAGCAACATCTTACATTTTGTGGAAAATAACCCCAAGAGGATATTGTTTTGCAGTTATAGAGTAGAAATAAATTTTATGCTGGCTGGTTCACCTTGCAGAACCAAGTGATAGAAATTTAGAAAAACACTGGGAAATTCGTTTTCGGGAAACAGTATAGGGGTAATTACGTTTAGCTACACCTAACTATCACCGATTATCACCTAGCTACACCTAACTATTTTTTTCGTCTGGGAAATACCCCTACCAAAAAATTCACTCTACTACCTTCCTGTTAGTTTTTGGACAGAAAAAAAGGTCATATGCATTCCCCAAAATGACATAGATGTCCTTATACACATTGTTATTCTCACTCACTTTCACTCTCTATTATCACGTGAAAGATAATGATAGAGATTTATTGGGAAAATAACAATGTGTATAAGGGTATTTATGTAATTTTGGGAAAATAAGGTTATGTGCATGACACATGACAATTTTTTCCGTCCAAAAACTAACGAAAAGGTAGTGAATTGAAATTTTGAAAAGTTAGGATATCTCCCAGACATATCTAGTTAGGTGTAGTGTAGCGAGGTGATAGTTAGGTGTAGCCAAATGTAATTACCCCTAAAAAAAAGTTATCATATGAGTAGTAACTACATTATTAATTGGCTACATTACAAATAGTTACAAAATAAGTTGCCCATACGAAGATAAACTATGAAATAAATTATTCGCACTACAAATATCTATGATATACTTCTTTATTGTGATCAAGAGACATCACTCCTAAAGGCTCTTAGGTAACAAAACTACATCGGTGTCCGACGACTAAACAAAACGTCGCCCAAAACCTCTACCGACGAAATAGCACGTGCATACTTAGGCGACATATCTTGATTTCGTCGCCCAAATGTAGTGTAGAAAATTCAAAAAAACATATTTAGAAATCGTCCACTCAAACATACATTACATACGTACGTTTAAACAATTATAGCAGTAAAACCCACTGCACAAATCATTCAACAATACTTAAATCGTCAATTAAAAGCATAATAACCAAATCTCATACAAATGCATGCAACGAAGTAAACATGAGATGTTTTACAATTTACTTCAAATAAGGGGAGAGCTCTACCTCGGCGAGGATCCTCAATCATGGCCACCCAACGAGAATCCTAAACTATGGCCTTGCATAGACATCATGAGCTCCCTTAGCTGTCTTCTTCGACAGTCAATCCGACAATGATGGCACCAACTCATGCATCTGACTCTCTATCTCAGTAAGGTTTTTCTTCACATATAACAACTCCTCAGAGGCTTGTGAGGAATGAGAGCTCGAGCCACCCGCTTTCTCTGCATTGGAAGTTTGACCTTCTTCCCGAGTCCTGACCAGAGTCGTCATTTCTAGGGGCCTGCCACTTGCCGGATCATTTTCGTATGACTTCTCCAGCACTTCTACTTTTGGTTTTGAAATCTATTTGACGTGGAAATCAGAAAAATGGTGTGAGAAAAAAAGTATACATGTTCTAATGAAGATGCTGCAACTTCCTCCTCTTTCACCGTCATATATATTAAGACATAAGCATCTTTTCGTCTACTTTGTATCATAGTGTGATATGGATAACATGTATTGCAGTTTGTTGTTGTATAGCCTATATTGTAACTGTGTGTAATTTTGAAAATCTATGATGTAACTGATTGTTGTGAGTAATCTACAATAATTAAGTGTCATGTAAATAATTCATAATATATGTAATGGTTGAACAGGTGGTTATAAACTTATCATTTTTGTGGATTATCTGTGTAAGTAGTTACTTTTTCTTTACCAGCAAATAAATTAAGAAGTTCAAGCCTGAAAATCAAGAAAGAACAAGGTAACAAGCCCTCAGATACAAATAAGGAAATAGAGATAAAAGGGTCTAACAAGCCTATACCCAGATGAGACTAAAATGAAGCACAACAAATTACAAATACAACAAAAAGAGATCTAGAATCAAATTTACCAAACATGAAGCTCTAACAAAGAGAAACATAAACAACAAACATAAAAGAAACAAAAGATGGTCTTGAACCCGGATTTCCCAAACGTGAAGCACAACAAAGGGATCTGCAAGAGAGGCCCTATATCTGAACTTGTGCCGCGCCTCGAAACCCATGAAACACCAACAAAACTCCGCCAGCGACTTCACCCCATCCACCCCACAACTCCAGACGGGCCAGATGCAGAACCACCAAGGATGATGGCCCCGACCACACAGGGTCGGGGAGAGGGGAGCGAGGAGGGGAGAAGGTGAAGCGAGTTATTTGTATTTAACAATTAAAAAACTTTGATATTGACTATGACTCACATGTTGTATTAATATCTTTCAAACTTATCGTATTATCGTCTCCTCTGTAGTCTCTCACTTAAATGAAAACAAGTTTTCCAACTCGTATATACAAATCCAATCATATAATAAAGATAAAACCAACCTAGTATTGGAAATTGTGAGATATAAAATGAGTTCATTTATGAAAATATATTTGACATAAGAATTGCAAGTCAAAATGGCGTAAATATATGTGTTAGTTTGGTTTGTAGTTGCTCCTTTTCGATCGGTTATCCAAGAAAAATAAACACAACACATATAATCATATATTTGTACGTGTTTTGCTCCTCCCACAATCTCCTTTCTCTCAATGCGAGGTCTGTGGCGATGGTGTTTATTCCCTCCCTTCTTAGTCATCTCCTCGTCGGAACTCAAGTAAAACTTCGTCTCCAGTATTCTTCTCGATCCCCCTCTTCAACACCGACTCCCTCTTCTCCTGATCCGGCTCTATCTTCTCAACTCATTCAATCACCATGCCAAGCTCACCGCCCATCCCCTCCCCTCATTTACTGCCTCTACTACGACCTCCCTCTCCGGCTACTATCCCGACCTCCATACATACGGAAACAACCAAACCTATCTTCTACCTCTCTCAAATTCCGCACGCAAAGGAGTCTTCGCTGGGAGCACGATCAGACCAGCACTTCATAGCTTCAAGCTACACCACCACGTCAACGCTCGGTACAACCTCTCCTGAGTCCCTAGAGGATATCCAAGCAACGAAGCCTCCATTGAGGAGGAACCCGGCGGCTATGTGGTTGACGACGATGTCATCATTGAAGTCCCGGCTAAAACGGTCTGCGCCATGGATGATGCGAGATACCGATTTGCTCTTACTGGCCGGCTACTCGTCGACAAGAAGGTAAGGACAAGACCTCTATGTGGAATGATTGGTACCACTTGGAATGTCCGGGGGATAATTATTCAACCCCTGTCAGATCGTATCTGGTCATTTTTCTTACCTTCTCAAGCCTCCTTGGATTGCATCAAGGGTAGGGAGTCGTGGTCCTTTCATGGAATGGTCTTCCTCCTTACTCTGCTGCCACCAAGAACCCAGCCGGAGTCATTGATCTTTCTTCATGTTCGCATGACGGTAAGAGCTTTTGATATACTGGAAGAGGCTCGAACATTCTAGCTGAGAGACTTTATCGTCTTCAATCTGGGAAAGTAAGTGGATATTGACAACCCAGCCCAACACCGTGGGTGGGCCATTTTTATATGGTTGCGGGTGGAGTTGGATACCACTGGACCACTCTGACGACACTTTCGGCTCCGCTTTGAAGGATTTAGGGAGCCCATTACTGTTCTGCGTCAATATGAAAAGCTTCCGGAATTTTGCTACTAGTGTGGTCGCTTCAGACACCTAAATACGGACTGCATGATAGCTATTCCAGGTGTAGACCAACATGCAATAAGGTTCACTAATAGTCTCTGAACCCCCTCGATTATTCAGACCGATGGGTACTTCCGATCGGATTGGAATGCCACACCAGCTCTAGCTACAGGTCCGGTGCTCGGAACCCTTGGGGGACCGACCCAAACTCCACTTACATCTAGGGAGGGGCGTCATCAGGGAGTCAACGGGATCAGAACCATACCCCGACCCCATGTCTTTATCGGGCCTCATATTCCACATCCTGGATATCGAAGGAAGTTCGAAATACATTCTTGCCTAATACACAACCTAGTAGGCGTGCCACTCCTATGGCTTAGGGAGGACGGGAAGGTATCGGGAAGGATCAGTAGTATCTAACCCGACTCCGATACTCATCTGACCTACAGTCTTGTCTAACCTGGGTAGTTGGGGATTTTAGATGGCTCAGGAATAGGTCCCAAACTAGTGGAGGTGACAACACTTGCTATTACGCCACCTCGTCCAGCTTCACCACCCCACACTCCGGTACAACTACTACCTATCACGGAGGGAATTCTGCAACAAGGGGACACCCCAATAGTGGGAGCGAAGAACGAGAAAGAAGATCAAACTCCTATAGCTGCAAAAAGGGGAAGACGTCGCTCCAACAATATGAAACAACTAGCTCGGGAAAAAGCTAAGAGACTCTTTGCCCTCAAAGACGAAATCAAGAAGAGAGTTTACGAGGTCACGGACGTGGGCCTGGACGTCAAGGATGGATATCACTCTTCTTTCTCCATATTATTGACGAAGGCTATCAAACAGTTTCGTCGGGAACCATGATAGGCATTTTCTGTGATGAGAGGGTTTTGGAACAACTCACTCATTCTTCTTACAAGGCCATCTGGGCCGACCATGTTCCCTGGGGAGATAATTCGGGCCTTCTATTTTTGGTTTTGTTTTTGTAAGTTTATCTACTGTTGTCGTGTATCTCATAGTTTGCATGGTAGGAGTTATGTGTGTACCCTAAGACGCCGACACACCTATTTACAATTAGGGTCTCGGATTATAATATTGGCTGGAAGGAAATTATCTCAGTACCTTTATTTCGACATGCTTAACTATTTATCAATGAAATAGCTCTTTACCGAAAAAATATATATATTTGTGTCACGAGTTGGTATCAAGTACAAACATGGGCTTATTGTGCAAACTACAAACAAATCTGGGTCATAGGATCCGCCCAATGTGACATCATCAAAGAGCACCAGATGATGACACATGGCAATTACATAAAAAAACCGAACCTTATTGTGCATACTACGGACGATTCT